>CAJQZM010040308.1:15322-78175 GCA_907164665.1 Colias nastes | reverse complement strand
GCTTTTTGAAATAGACTATAACATTGAATATCTTTTTATTGAACACTAAAATTCTAAATGATTTGCAATTTTCCTGTAACTCCAGTTTTTGTCAAAATGTAAACTTAAAATTATTTTTCTTGTTGATGGGTCACAAATCTTACTTTTATCCATTTTTGCTGCAAATTTAATTAATTTTCAGAAACTTTTAGATATAATGTTTTAAAAATGGTGCAAATATTTGTAGAAGAAAAAAATATTGGCGGCATTGTAACAGGTTTTGACTTTGGAACACTTGAACCATGCTGTTTCTAATTTGTTGTCCAGACTGAAAATACTCGGAAATCAGACTGCACTTAAAGTTGTTTAATTTTATTAATTTAATCTAACGTTTGATTAAAATTAAGCAATTTCTTATAAAGCTAGATAAACGGGTGTTCTATTACATATGAAATAATGCTTAATCTCTAATATGTTATTATACACAAATGTCAAATGAATTTGATGACTACTTCATTGTGTTACGTGTTTCTAATTATACGTCCACCACTGTATATTTGTGTATATTATATTCAAAAATAGGTATGTGTAAATACATAATATTATTTATTACCTATATAAAAGTAATATGTATATTATACATGTAATAAGTACCTACATAATATTACTATTGGATATCTCATTATTAAGTACATTATCCACTTATGTAATGTGACTAATGATATTGAGGACAAAATAAAAAATAAGCAGTATCAAGATTGTTCAGTCCATTTTCCCTAGGGTTGCACACTCAAAATTTTGATTTCCCTAATTGCCATCAGATTCTGGTTTACCTATATAACAACATATTTTGTTCTACGACTTTTGATAATTTGTTAGATTTTATTTTCATACAAAAATAAATATTCATTTAATTTTCCGTTTCAATATTATAAACTCTACGCGCATCCCAAAAATTACGTAAACAAGAAGCGATCGAGGGGGAAGGTAGGGGCGGAGCGGCGTTAGAGCCTTTGAACATGACCTATCTGCGACAGTCAGTGCATGACATTGATGATTGATGCGCGCGCGTCTTGCGAATTACGATCTTGTGTGCCATTCGTATTTATTTTATTCGCATCGATCGATGTATTGTACCTGAACTGAACTAACTGTATAACATATTTGCTACGAAACCCATGAATATGCTAAATTATGTATGTTTTTAGAATCCATTTGAATAGCGTGTTATTTATTACTATTATTAGCAGTGAAAGCGTGCGCGGGCGTCGCGTCGTCCTTTCAATAATGAATAGAACATAGACTTACAAATGTTAGGAGAGTACAATAAAAGCTTATAAAATCATTTAAAAAATTTTTATTGCGTTATGCCAATAGTTATTAGATCAAATGTTGTTACTTATGATGTTAGCTATCTTGTCCTGCGAGGTTGCTGGTATTTTACAAGTAACTCTGTATATAATATTTAGTATGTGACATAATTAGCATGCATAGCAAGATGTAGATCCAATTACAGGCAAATACAACATACATAATATACAGGGTTAATGAAAATTAGCTTCACTAAATCAATCCAAACAACATTTGTTCAACGCCTTTTTTAAGACAGTTTTAAAATTTATGTATTTCCATACAAAAAATATTTGCTATCCAGGTTTTCCTGAACCGCTGCCTTCGTCAAATACTCGGTATCTACTGGCCCGAGACGATATCCAATGACCAGCTTTGGGTACGCTGTGGTGAGATCGCGATTGACCAGCAAATCAAACGCCGCAAGTGGAGCTGGATTGGCCACACGCTCCGAAGGGAAACTGATCATATTCCAAGGCAAGCCTTAGACTGGAACCCCCAAGGCAAGGCGTAAGCGTGGTCGTCCTAAACAAACCTGGTGGCGGACAGTCATAGACGAAGCCAAGAAAATCAGGAAAACTTGGAGCGAGATCAAAAGGGAAGCTCTCGATAGAAACACCTGGCGGAGCACTGTGGATGCCCTCTGCCCCAGCTAGGGGACACAGGAACATAATGTATACAAAAATTATTTATTGCCTCTAAACTCGCATTACTCTACGCTACGCAGCTTGCGTAGGCAAAATATCGGCACGTGTTGCGGGGCGACGCGGCGGCGGTGATGCACAAAATATACGTATAGAGCAATAAATAACCGAAGTAGCAAATATTTTTTTGTTTTATTTTTTCTGGGTTATGTATCTGAATTTGTAAAAAGTCGTTTAACAAGTGTTGTTGGATTTGATGTAGCGAAGCTGCCTGCGAGGGGTAATGCGCTAATTTTCATTACCCTGTATATTGGTATCAGGCGGAAAGCCAGTAGAGCTATAATTATGCTGAAAATTTTGTTGACACAATGACACATTTGACACAATTTTTCATATCTTTTTGTTTTTTTTTTCCAATAAGCTTCACGTGAGTAGTTTATACACGCGAGTACACGAGAAGCATCCGTGGTGTTTTTGTAACACATGAAATTTTGCAAATATTTTTATGCAATTTTTGATTTGCGATTATCGTTGGACTAGGAAAAATATACGAAAAGAAAAGAGCATTTAAACCATTAAATAGTACCTAGTATTGAGGTGGCTAAAATTATTGAATACTGAAAATAATTAGATTACATAATAATAATACGGAATGCAATACATGCCATCTACTCCTAATTTTATTCATAAATATATCACAGTATACAAACCTGATCTTCCAAAAATATCTGATTGGCCTTGTGCACCAAATGTTCTACCGTGATCATTCCACCAAGGTTGTTTATTGTCTTATACTCTACCAGTAGAGTAAGAACCATAAGAGCTTCAACGACCAATTGCCTGTACTCGGGTTGTGGGATCGAATTCAGAACTGTTTCAACTGCCAGTGCGAATTTCAACTCTCCAGACGTCATCTCTTGGGTCAGATTCGGTTGCAGAATTTTGCCCTGGATTACTAGGCCTTGACACTGTAACAATTATAATGCTTATTGAAATATATATTATACTGAACACAAAATTCTCGATGACAATGATGAAATTGAAGTTTTGAAAGATTATTTTTATGTTTGAATCGATTTCACACGTAGCAATTATAAACATCATCAAAAAATATCACATTTTTGCTTAGTGAAAAGTTTAGTTTTCGTTCAAATTAACACATTGAAAAACACATCTTGAATACTTGTGCATTTTTTTAAATAAATTTTAATTTAATAAGCTATATCAATACTTTTTACACAAAAATCTAAACCAACCTTTTCCACAACCCCCCAAACCCTTGGATAGAAGTCCCTGGGCACGCGATTGAGAGCTCCGTCCAAACGGCGACGTCTCAACCATTGGCCTTGACGATCTGGCTCCACTGTTGGGGCTGGAAATTAAATGTATATTACGAAGTTATAAATAAGTTGTTTAAACATTTTTGATATTCAGATTGGTTACAGAAACAGGGATGATAGTAGAAATTCAATAATCGTGTTTTTATCGGGCTTAATCAAAATTTTGGAATTGAAAATATATAGAGAATCAATTTTAGATTTTACGCATGTTTTTTTATTTATAGATATGAGAATAAAACTTTAAACGTGTATCATTCGAAAAAGAGCTCAAATTTTAAAGACATTTCAAAACTGAGAAAGTCCTAACTAACATAAACTAAGATTTTAATTACAAGATAATATAATATTAACGACTTACTTTCTTCAATACCACCCTGAATGTTCTGTCCTTCGAGCACTATTTGTGACTTCTTTCCATAACGATTCGATTTGTTACTAACTATGGAAAAGTTGCCGCGTCCTGCTAAAAAAGTAATATGAATTTTTGAAATATTATATAATATAGTTGATGTTAAACACATTTTCAATGTTTCAGAGAAAGATATGTGTTTTCTTCATAGGTATATTACGTGAATTGAAGCTCAAAATGATTGCGAGTCGTATAAGAGTAACAAAAGGTTTCAAATAATATGCACACATTCAAATTGAATCGGGACAGTTAGGCATAAACAGCAATTAGTATGCTTCATATTAAGAACGTGGATCTCATCTTTTTCTATAATTTTTGAAAGGAATTTTTATTTTTTTTACATATATATAGCAATAATTACCACGCTTTTAAATCATTAACGATAAAAAATAAGCACTGGAATGGAGTTTTCCGTTATAAAACACACCACAAGTGTCGTGTTAAAACATTGTCCTCATTTAAACGAAACATAAGCAACTTTGCTTTTTTTAATTGCGTTAGTTACTACAGAGGTTATAATATATGGAGGGACCAAACAACTTCATAATACATAACAATTTTAAGCACAAATACATATTAAAATTATTTAAAAAAAATACAATTGGGACAATCATAAGGTTACGACAATTTAACTCGCCTTCCCGTTTGATTTTTTTCTTTATACCAAACAGAGAATTTGCTGCAAAGGAAACTTTGAGTTACAAATGGTGATAGAAATGTTATATTTACTGACTACTGAAAAACTTTTGTTACAAGTTTACATATAGCCCTAATCGGCTTTATGTTTACCGCAGTCCTTTTAAAACGTAATGTTCTACGAAGGAAATTCTACTAGAAATGGCTAAAATAGATTTAAATGAGAAAAATGAAAAGTTAATTCAAGAAGTCTATTGAAGAAATTTAAAATAAGTTTGAAAATTATATGATCTGCAAATTTCCAATTGATTGATAACATGATGGAGTAATAGCTTAAAACTCACCACTATTGATAGCAAACTCTTTTCCACTGAGAATGTGGTATAAAAGATTCTTCATTTCAAACGGTGACAAGTTGAGCAGATGTTCAGACGCCTCCTCACCATCGCAAGAAAGCGTTCGAGAAAGTTCTGTTGCCATTACCTATCATTTTATAAAAAAAAAGTGAAAAATATTGAAAAGGAAAAAAAAAATAAATGTAGTTGAATCTGTTAGAGCAATCTGGAATTTGATTTATTTACTAGATCAGCGATAGGTAAATAATATAAAAAAATTATATGCTCTCATATTTTCGTTTATTTACCTGAATAATAAGTCCGACACGAAGACGCAACATTTCCAAGAAAAGTTGTGGTTCCGTGCGTATAAACATTGCCAAGTATACGAGTAACTCTTGCGTCAACATAGCCGTACTTTCATCATCACCATACGCCTTAAAAGATAATATACATAATAAATGATTTAACTTTACTTATAAAACATATACCAACACTGACGATCGCGATACATACAAATATTTTAACAATACAATCCATACTAATATTATAAATGCGAAAGTAACTCTGTCTGTCTGTTACTCAATCACGTCTAAACTACTGAACCAATTTTCATGAAATTTGGTATGGAGATATTTTGATACCCGAGAAAGGACATAGGCTACTTTTTATCCCGGGAAAATGACGCAATCCCGGAAATCCCACGGGAACTGGAACTATGCGGGTTTTTCTTTGACTGCGCGGGCGAAGCCGCGGGCGGAAACCTAGTACCACATAATTACTCCCACATTAAACTTGACTGAACAGTTCAACGTGACTGTGTGCGACGTTGCCGCTCCGGTGCGGTCAGTCTCGGTTTGTGAGTAGATGCGGCAATGCGTATACGGGCCACGCACGTGCACACATCACGCAACGGGGGGGTTACCGTGATGACTTAAAGCATAATTCCAGTGGGAAAGTGATGGCGATACAAACCTTTATAAGCTATAGTTCTGTCTTTTATCCTCATTGGAATTAGTAATTTAAGTAGTCATGGTTATTCCCATTGTCTGGCACGTTTCTTACAGTACCATAAATTACATTGTTTTCCCTATTTGAAAAATTATAAATTAAAAAAAAAATATTAACTGTATAACTATACCTTTTTACTTCCATTCTGACGAAATGACTGCATGTAACATATTAAAAAAGATTAAATAACTAAAAGGAACGTGTCATAAATCTTATTAACGGTGCCATTTTAACTAGCAGATAAAAGAAAAACTCACACAATGTATCAGCTGCCTCAACTCGTTCTCCGGTAAAGGCGCGGTTATAGTGTACTCATTGTTAGGCGGCATTCCCACTGTGATCTGTTTCTGTCTCACCAACAAGTCTGTTACAGCCTTAGCCAAGTCTTCCACCCTCTTGCCCAACATACCAGCAGAGTGACGAACGAGTCCCCAAAGCTTTTGGGAACATGCCTTTTCATACAGCACTTTGAGTAGATCTTTTACTATTACTGGCTTGCCATTTTCCAACATTCCTGAAGATTAAAATGAAACATTTGAGGAGATAAAGATTACCTATTATTAATTACTAGCTGTGCCCTGCGGTTTCACCCGCATTGCTCCGCTCCTGTTGGTCTTAGGGCTATCTAACACCGAAAGAATTTTTCAAATCGGCTCCTGAGATTAGCGCGTTCAAACAAACAAGCAAACTCTTCAGCTTTATAATATTAGTGTAGATTATTCTGATTACTTTGACTGAGGTATGTATGACAAATAGGACCTAGAGAAGAAAATTATATTACCAAAAACTCAAAAGGCTTTGACAGTCGAAAAATTTTCCTACACTGTAGCTTCACTCTGTACATAAAGTCATCCAAAATATGCTAATTAATTATGGTGTTTAATCTTTATCAATTTTTCTTGTATGTATTTATTCAATGGAGCAATTGAAAATTTAATAATAATAATTAAAAAAAAATACCCGTATTAAACTCCAGTCCATGTGTATCGACCAGATACTGCAATATATCTCCCTGTTCATCTAAACTCTCAGTTTCACGCAGCATACCGATCAGTTCATCCGTTTCTTGTTCTGCGTACACTAAGCTCTGACTTTCAGATATCGTACGATTGCGCACAATTACACTCTTGTTCATAACTGAGGGAAAATAAAAATTAAATAATGAAAAAAATCACCAAAATCCATAGGTACCCAGACGAAAGTTCTCAGGCAACAAACAAACAAAAATACAGTGAATCTAGAGTCTCTATCTAATAGAGCTTCTAAAGCTCTTTTTTTGAAGTCAGTTGAAACTTCAATAAAAAAAAATATACAATTTTATACCTAAATATAAAACATATTTAATACCTTCTTCTTTTGGAGGCGATGGTGATTTTTCCTTGGTAATTTCGATTGTAGGTGTTACTCCTAAGTTTGTAGTAGACGTCCCCCTTAAACAATAACATTCAAGAATTGAGTAAATTAATTGTAATTGAATTAATATGAACAAATATGATAAAAGTATAACTTTATCTAATGTTCTATTCTCTTGCATGTGCTAATTAAATATGCTAAAACGTATCAGTTAAAGTTCTAATTTCTCATTTACTAATTAAAAACCAATTACGAGTTTAAATACACTTACTTAGTAAATGATTTCCTCTTAGCATCCTCAGGTGAAGGACTACGCCCAAACACTGGGTCCACTTCTAACCACGACGGTTTCCTCTCCAATACGCCGTGCGGTCCGTTCTCCCCTTCCATTCCTAATGTTTCCGCTATAAATAATCAATTATTATTGCAAGTAATCTAATTGATTTTAAAACTCTAAACTTTTTTTTAATGAGCAAACTCCAAACCTTTTATGACGAGCACAGTCACGCGCATCACAAGTATTGACGGTGTTTATTCAAAAAACATATAAAACATTTATTATTTTATGTACTTTACTATTAAGTGATTAAAACATTCCAAATGGAATATAGTTTTTAATTGGAAATTATATTAACTAATAGGAAATACATCTTAAAAAAAAAAAACAAATTATTTATATTTTTTTAACAGCAACAAAAGAAAATATATACAGTGGTGGACGTTTAATTAGAAACACATAACACAATGAAGTAGTCATCAAGTTTATTTAACATTTGTGTATTAACGTATTAGAGATAAAGCATTATTTCATATGTAATAGAACACCCGTTTATCTAGTTTTATAAGAAATTGCTTATATTAATCAAACGTTACCTTAAATTAATAGAATTAACAACTTTAAGTGCAGTCTGATTTCCGAGTATTTTCAGTCTGGACAACAAATTAGAAACAGCATGGTTCGAGTGGTCTAAAGTCAAAACCTATTAAAATGCCGTCAATATTTTTTTCTTCTACAAATATTTGCACCATTTTTTAAACATTCTATCTAAAAGTTTCTGAAAATTAATTAACTTTGCAGCAAAAATGGATAAAAGTAAGATTTGTGACCCATCAACAAGAAAAATAATTTTAAGTTTACATTTTGACAAAAACTGGAGTTACAGGAAAATTGCAAATCATTTAGAGTGTTCGATAAAAAGATATTCAATGCTATAGTTTATTTCAAAGAGCCATGGTACTTCTGATTAAGTGCCTAGAAAAGCTCGACCATGAAAAACTACTGCTCGCGAGGATAGGCAAATGATTCTTTTTGCAAAGATGGATCCATTTAAAGGTTCCAATTCTATTAAGAAATATGTTTTTGCAAACGTGTGAAAATCTAATACAATCTAAGCCACGACGTTGTATAGCCGTTGTTGTCTATAAAGGTTATAACAATCTCAAAACAACCCCATACTATAATGTTTCCTCCGCCATGCTTAACTGTTTATTTATTATCTAAGGTGTCTATGGTTAACTGGACGACGCGCGTATCCTTTGCCATCAGAATTGATAAAATGAATTTGTTTCGTCCCAAAATAAAACTTTTTCACTGGCGGACTGTCCACAAGCAATATTTCTTAGTAAATGCAAATCGTCGTTCCCTGTACTGCCTAATAAGAAGCTGTACTTTCCTGGCGTGTCTCACAAACAATTTTGCCTCGACTTACCACCTGCAAACCGATCTCATCGACACATGGCGTGGTTCATCTTCGGAAAAAACTAATTTTATAATAGAATTTGAGCTTTTAAATGGATCCATCTTTGCCAAAAGAATCATTTGCCTATCTTCGTGAGCAGTGATTTTTCATGGTCGAGCTTTTCTAGACACTTTATCAGAAGTACCATGCTTTTTGAAATAGACTAAAACATTGAATATCTTTTTATCGAACACCCAAAATGATTTGCAATTTTCCTGTAACTCCAGCTTTTGTCAAAATGTAAACTTAAGATTATTTTTCTTGTTGATGGGTCACAAATCTTACTTTTACCCATTTTTATTGCAAAGTTAATTAATTTTCAGAAACTTTTAGATAGAATGTTTAAAAAACGGTGCAAATATTTGTAGAAGAAAAAAATATTGGCGGCATTTCAACAGGTTTTGACTTTGGAACACTCGAACCATGCTGTTTCTAATTTGTTGTCCAGACTGAAAATACTCGGAAATTAGACTGCACTTAAAGTTGTTTAATTCTATTAATTTAAGCTAACGTTTGATTAAAATTAAGCAATTTCATAAAAAGCTAGATAAACGGGTGTTCTATTACATATGAAATAATGCTTAATCTCTAATACGTTATTATACACAAATGACAAATGAATTTGATGACTACTTCATTGTGTTACGTGTTTCTAATTATACGTCCACCACTGTATATATTATTTTATAATTAAAACACAAAAATTAAAATCCTCACAAACAGACAAACAGCTAAATTAGTAAACTAGATTAGTCTGATACTTGGATAGACATCAACATGAATTAATTCAAAATAAAATAAATAAAAACATAACTCACAATCGACATTAATCGATCGCGTTTTCTTTATAGCGCCGCGCACGGACATGCGGCGACGCAACGAACGTCCGCGCGGCGCGGACCGCGACAGCAGACTGAATTTAGTACTGAAAGACTTCAGAAGATGTTCTTCTAGGTAGCTCTGCACTTGGGGGTTTAATTCTGAAAAGTGCACGTTTAATTCGATAAGTTTTTAAATATTGCATTATTAATATGACTGTGTATTTAGTACACGCATAGAGGTCACTTATATGCGTGTAATGTCAAAGTGACAGCTTTGTAGCAGAATGAACAAATGTAAAAATCTGCTTAACATAATGAGGTTGAAAACGAGGATATTACATGAAAACAAATGTACTATAACCCCATATCATTAAGATTGCTTATTTGATATTTCTTGTTATACTTACTATCAGGGTATCCATCTTCTTGGCTCCTAAGGAAACTCAGATTTGTTATAGCCGAAGTACTCAAGAAATCACCGAGATTACCCAATGTCACTCTTGTTCCGTTTATATAACCAGACTTCAACTTTTTCATTGTTGTAATCATGGCCATTGGTATTTTTCCTTGATCTAAAAATTACATTTAACACTATAGTTGAACATTGACACACAAAATATATAAGCAAAAGCAAATATACAATATAACCACAGTGGTATTTAAGCTACTAAATATATAAAGCATTAATAATACATAAACAAAATTTAATTACAACAAATATGAGTTGATGAAAGTTTTATAAGTTATTTTTGGATTGTTACATGCATATATTGATTGTTCTCCACATAATTATTGCTCTATTAAATGTGCATAATGATATAAAAAAATTACTTTAACCCATGCAAATATATTTCCATAACAGATGATAGAAGATGCATAAAGTCATCCAAAATATGGTGTAAAAGGGGATATGTACCTAATAAATATTGTGTGGCTAATAACGTGATTGTCGGCCTTCCTAACATTTGTTTCCAACTCATGCCAAGGAAAGCGACGTTCGCCGTAAACGTGCTGGCGAGCAAATCCGGGTCACGAGTCATGTAGTACTCCTCGTAGTCAAAATTCTAAGGCACATTCATGCACAATTGTTATGGCGAAATCCAAAAACCATTATATTAATAACAACCTTCAACTAACAATCCAAACTCCTTTTTGTTAAAATAAAACAATGTTTGATGATGACTGAAACCCTCATGTTCTGGATATGCGACATTGAATAAAATGTTGAATAGCTCATTATATCAAATTAATTGCGTTTTATATATAAATGCATGGGATCATCTTTTTTTAGCACAGAGGATAAGGGTTACTCCGCAAGCGAATGTAGCAAAATATAAAAATAAAATACCTAAATTCATTTCATTCAAAGTTAAAACAATAAGTGGTCTTCCCAGAAGGTTTTGCCAAGAAGACTTCAAGAAATAAATCTCGGATTTGAGCATGTCTACCATCAACTCGTAATCAGAAGCAATGTAGAAACGCTTCATATCAGAAAACTAATAAAATAGACAAAAAATAAATAACCTTTAAAGCAGTACATAAGTCATAATAAGTGTAATAAAAAAATATTTTTCTACAATAAATGCACTATAAAGTAACGTGTAATAATTGTTAAGTGAATTATAACAAAAAAAAGGAATTTAAAAAAATGCATTCAATAAAACCCAATCCATCTAATACCTGTGGTGTAAAAGCAAAAATTCTATCATTCAATGAATAAAGCTTGCTTGTGCTTAGAATACCGACGTCACGAGATTTTCTGCCTGTGAGACCTAATTTTTTATTTCTACCTGCAATTAAAAAAAAAATAATTTAAAAATAAAAAAAATTCATTGCGTTTTTTTAGGGATTTTTTTTTCTTAAGGTAAGATAATATGATGTAAAATTTACCTAAATAAGTATAAAGATGGCTCAGAACCCTGGCTGGCTGTACTTCAATAGGTGCAACTTCATTAATTGTTTGCACATGTAGGTCATACTCCAAAAGTTTATCCCTAATCTCATTATCCTCCGCTAAAATTACAATTTGTACTACAACATCAGGTTTCTTTTCTGAACACAATCTTCTGTTTAGCGGATCTAATTCTCCAACTGCCAAAAATCCCTGAAATAATTTAAAAATTGTATATAATCTACATGTTTATGATATTTTTTGATTACAACTGTAAACTGTTTTTGAAAACAAATGTCTGTACTTATTTCTATTTTCAAGATTTCATAGTTATCTTAATGTATACCTTCCATATCTATTTTAAGTAATTTTCATGGGTGGAAATATACATATTATATTAGTGTATATAAATCAAAATGTAACATACAAACAAATGCGATTGAAATAAAAATTATCACACAATTTCCTTTAATAATTAAATATTATGAATAAAAATTAAGAAGTAATAGCAAGATTGATTTTGAAAAAAAAGCATAACACATAATACTTACTTCTTGTAGCAATTTTCCCAGGATATAAAGTGATTGAGCCCAAATAAATGGGCATCTACCCAATGGGATCCTCTCTTGACTGCCAGGTTCACTTTGTTCTAAGTGTGCTTTGTCTGCAGGCACAGAATACAATTCAGGCACCAGCTTCATACCATCATCCTTCCTAATCATTATCATTTCTAACTTCTGCATGTATTCAGAAACATTATTCTTGTCTCCTTGAAAACAGTAGTCCAATATAAGATAGCAAAAAAATAAAGGCCATTCACATTCAATGTTTTCAAACATTCTCAATTCCCATGGTTCATAGTAAAGCCTGTTTGGGTCTTCTCTTGGTGTTTTGTGACCATCTCTCAAGAATCTTTTGCAACCAAACTTTCCTTGCAATTTATTTACTATTGTTTCTCTAGTCTTCGTTATCAAGTTGGGATCATCAACTGCAAATGCTGGGAAGCTTATAATGGATAGCAGGCCAGAATCTAACTCTTTGCTGTTTGACTCCCTCGGTAACATGGATTGTAGCACAGCTTGACATTTTTGTGCTTCATCAGCTAAAACATGAATAACACTAGAAGGACCTCCCCGAGCGCCAAACAGATCTAATTCATTCATGGCCTCTAATGCTGCTTTAGCCATGCCAATTGAACTCGCATTAAGTTCAGGTAATCCATGATTAGTTTTGTCACCTCTCTCCCAAATACCATAATCAGGAGTACAATAAGCTGATTCAATGTAGAATACTAAGTTTTGGATATAGGCTACTTCATCCAATGAGAAAATTATCTGTAAACCAGAAGCTGTCATTTGTGCAAGAACTAGTAGGTACAAAGAAATGGCATCTATTTGTAAATGTCCCCATTCAGTATCGGTGACAACAGTGCGGCCTGTTATGGATGAATACTTTGCATGCAGAGAATCATGAGGATTTTGAGTGCTTTTAAATTTCTCTACTTTTTCCTTTTGCTGCATCATGGCCATCAGGAGACCTAAAATGACATAGTTAAAAACTGTATAAGAAAGTGGTTGAAAAATGAATAAGTACTACTCTACATAGTATAAAACAAAGTCCCTTCCTGTTGTCTGTCTGTGTATACCTATGTGTGTTTATATAGACAAATTGTAATTTGTAGTAGTATATTTAGTGTATTTGTTCTGTTTCAGACAAAACGGGCGAAGCCGTCGGCGGATAGCTGGTTCGAAATATAATTAGAATGAAAAATCTCACCTCGCATTAGTTTTACACAACTTTGCTCCAATTCATATGTTTTAGCGCGATCTTCATCTTGATCGGCAATTTTCTTGAATGCCATTGAGAGCCCCCATACCGCCAAAATACAGTATAAATTATCTCTAATCCAGGCATGATCGTTTTGTGGACTAGCAGGGAATAACCCAGTGACGGGTTGTTGATGATCAAGAATGAGTTTATGGACAATCCGTTGGTAGTAATCCAGGCGGACGCCCGAATTACTCCGGGTCCTCATCTTTTTGTACAGCTTCGACGTCTTATTTTTATTTTTAGCTGCTGTTAGATTTTACACTTTTTAAAGACACATGATCGAACTTCAAGACCATTCACAACAAATTATATGTGGTTATTGATTAGTGAGTATCCAATCGTCAAAATTAAATTAATTCCCTACCAAATGATCCTTTTCTATTATTTTTAAATTATTTTACATTATTTTGATGTGAGATTAAGATTAGTATGTCATTGATATGTCATTTGAAAGTCAAAAAAAAATCATACAGAAAATAAATTGCTGCTGTGACACTATAACTCGGATTTTTAATTAAGGTGATTGCTACGATCTGTTCCCAGCCAATGTTCCGCTAGATGGCGCTGAATTCTACATTTCTAGTTTATTTGAGTTTTTGCGTAATTGGAAAACCTTAAAGTCGTAGGAATAGTCATGGCGGTTACTGAATATTATATTTTATTGAAATATGTCATATCATTGCCTTAAAATCCACCCGATTCGGTAAAAAAATGCATTATAACATCTGTCATTGCATACAGGGTCGTTTACACACACAGACGTATACAAAAATGATAAAGATTTAAGTCTAGATGGCGTGAATCGTGAAACACAGACGTATACAAAAATGATAAAGATTTAACTCTAGATGGCGTGAATCTAAAACAAGTTTTCCATTTTTCTGTATGGGTAGACAAAACTTCAAAACGCCACCTGCTACGGTTTATATTAGGAACGATTAGCTTTCCGCCCGCATTTAAAAAAAAAAACCCGCATAGTTCCCGTTCCCGTGGGATTTCCGGGATAAAACCCATTCAATGTGTCCAAGTTACGTTCTATATGTGTGCTAAATTTCATTGTTATCGGTTCAGTAGTATTTGCGTGAAACACACACATGATACACATCCTCACAAACTTTCGCATTAGTAGGAAGTAGGATTGTTATAAAAATAAAAGTTATATTTGTTGACGTAAACTATTTTGTTGTAATTTTGGGAAATAAATAATGTCAAAATTGATTACAATAAAACGCAGTTTTATTTTATTACATTACACTATTGTTTTTTTTATCAAAACATGTATTTGAAGTAGCATATACCTATGATATAATATTATGCTGATCCAAGCATTTTCACTCAAAACTAATATCACTAATGATTTGTAAAAGTAAATTATTTCAATATACATTTCATAACCAACAAGTAAGAATAATTATTCATACAACAACAAATCTAAAACACTATTTACTATGGAAAAAAACCAGGAAGGTGAAAAAGATATTTACGATAACATAGTAAACATAATTATGGTTTTGCTATTAGGTAGTGTCAGGAGGAGAGATTGCGTGTTCAAATCACGTCGGTGTTACCATTGTGGAGAGAGGAAGGTGGAATACCTCCAACGATAAACAAGCCTACCTACTCGACTGGCCGGCCGTTGAAGCCCTAATAAAAGATGTCGAAAAATGAGTAATAAATTGTTTACAAAAAAAACATAGATTTCTAAGGTTTTAAGTTTTATTTTATTTTATTGTTATTTTTTTTTTTGAACGATTGGAAATGAAATTACTCAATTATTACACTTAGAACTTTGATTTATTAGAATTATAAGATAACGAACGCGATTCATGCGCACGACATCTAGCGCATTGCCTGTGCGTGACTTTTGCCAAGCAAACGAAAGGCGATGTTTAAACATCTACGCGCTAGATGTCGTGCTTGGCAAAAGTCACGCACACTACTGTAAAAGTGTCCAATTTTGCCGGTATTTCACTGTTGTTTTTCTAAGTAAATAATGTAAGTTATTGATTAAAAAGGTCGATCGCGGACACATTTCATTGTATAGAAGTGATAAAATGATTAGTTTTAAAGAAATAGTGTCTGTGTTAAGTGTTTAGAGGTAATCAAAAATGTATGGAGGGACAGGCGGAACATCCACCTTAAACAAAGTAAACTGACAGCAGCTAATGTCACTTTGTAAAATAATGTTGCCACATTTAAAGTAATAGTGAGGAATTCAGTTCTCATTCAATCAGATGAATGAACAATAAGTGTGAATAGTTCATCATTTCAAACTATAAAATAACATTATTTCTAATTGTAATATATAAAGCTATATAAGATATAAGTTACTAGTATAATGTAATTATAATCATTTTTTTATTTTTATTTTTACGATGTTTACGTTACTGTTTTCTTAATTTTTTCGTTAATTGTAACAAATTACGTTGTGTTTGTTGTCATTGTTGCCAATTGAGAATTTGTTGTGATAATATGTGTTATGATAGGGAGCATAGATTTTTTATTGATGAGTTGTATTATAAAATAATAAATATTTTACAAGATGCTGCAATATTGAGTAAACCAACTAGATTGTATCGTAAGCGTAGACATATTGTAGGATGGAATAGATATGTAAAGGACGCTCATAGGGAGGCGCGCAGTAAATTTTTGCTTTGGAAAGCGTGTGGCATGCCTTTCTGTGGAAATATTTATAAAGATATGAGAAAGAGCCGAAGTAAGTTTAAAAATAAGTTAAAATATTATCAGAATAATAGCGATCAGGTTAAAATGGACATTATAGCAGATTTGCATAAAAATAAAAATTTTAAGAAGTTTTGGAAAGCCACTAACAAATTGAATTGTAGGGCGGGCCTCCCTATGAGTGTCGATGGAGAGACGGAGCCAAAAGGTATAGCAAATATATTTAAAGATTATTTCCATGTACATCCAAATACACCGTCGTCCCAGCGGATGTCTCATGCTTGCTTACCTATAAAAGAAAGTGCATTATCTTTTAATGCCAATGATGTTAAGTTCGCTGTAAAAAATCTAGCGAAAGGTAAAGCAGCAGGGCACGATGGTTTATGCGTAGAACACCTTTTAAACGCGGGACAACATATTAAAGAGTCCTAGCAATGTTGTATACTTTTTGTATCCGTCATTCCTATCTGCCTGCAGACATGATGGAGAGCGTCGTCGTTCCAGTAGTTAAAAACAAATCGGGCGATATCGGAGATAAAGGTAATTACCGACCAATCTCACTAGCCGCGATTCTTGGCAAAGTTTTTGACTGCTTGCTCGATCGACGCCTCCAAAAATATGTAAACTTTAACGATGCGCAGTTTGGGTTTAGGCACGGCCTCTCCACAGAGCATGCTATATTAACATTAAAACAGACTGTGAAATATTACACAGACAGGAAGACACCTGTTTACGCAGCTTTTCTTGATCTGTCTAAGGCTTACGATCGTGTTTCTTACGAAAAGCTATGGGAAAAACTAAGATATCTTGAAGTTCCTTTTGAGATTGTTAGAGTGTTGCAATATTGGTATAACAACCAGATTAACTCAGTCAGATGGGCGGGGGAGTATTCTGATAGATATGTGTTAGAGTGTGGCCTTAGACAGGGCGGCCTGACGTCTACGACACTTTTTAACATATATGTGAACGAGCTGATTGATGAACTCAGCAAGACTGGTATCGGGTGTTCTATAGATGGACTAACTATAAATAATCTTAGTTACGCGGATGATATGGTCTTGCTGAGTCCATCAATTGGTGCTCTCAGGCAGCTCATTAAAATTTGTGAGTCATATGCAGCTTCTCATGGTCTAGTATATAATGTAAAAAAATGCGAACTTCTTGTGTTTAAAAGTAAGGGAGTCCCTGTACATGACATACCACCTGTGTATATTAATGGCAGTCCTCTTAAACAAGTAGTAGAGTTTAAATATCTAGGGCATATTGTGACAGAAGATATGAATGATATACAAGATATTGAGAGGGAGCGTAGGGCATTGGCAGTCCGCTGCAATATGCTAGCACGGAAATTTGCTCGTTGTTCTCCACAGGTTAAAGTTACTTTATTTAAAGCGTACTGTCAAACATTTTATACTTGCAGCCTATGGCTATCTTTTACGCAGCGGGCTTACAATGTCCTACGTGTACAATATAATAATGGCTTTAGGGTACTGTTGGGGCTTCCGCGCTTCTGTAGCGCGTCTCAGATGTTTGCAAATTGCCAGACCGACGATTTTTACGCGATAATGAGGAAAAGGGCAGCATCTATGATGAAGAGAATGCGTGAGAGTTCCAATGGTATTCTGAAGACATTAATTGAGAAAGTAGACGGTCCATTCCTTAAGCGGTGGGCAAATTTACATCGTATGCAATATAATTATGATAATGGATAATTTTTAATTGTTTTAATCTTGTTTTTTAATTGTATGATTTCAATTTGTATGGAATTTAATTTTATAATTTATGTATTACTAACATAGTTTCTAAGATTAATGTATACTAACACATAATATGGATAAATATCTGGAAATAAAAATATATTATTATTATTATTATGTATCTCAATTCCATAATACTCGGGTACCATCATAAGGAAGGTACCCGGTCCTTTGGAAGGCTTACGTGGGGACACGGATCCAACACGCAGAGGCCCTTTCGAGAACTTTACTGTGTTGTGGGACACCAGCCGCAGCCTGCCCATGACTGCACTATAGAGATACAGCCCTGGGCAGTCCGCGGCTGATGTAGGACTATTGCAAGATAAGGAAACAAAATAAACTGGGCTATGGAATGGGATGTTAATGGACCGGAATTAAGGACTATGGAAGACTATGGCACCTGCCTTTCTACTAAGATATAGCAAAAAATTGTTGGCAGGTGGTGACTCGCCCTCTCACTGTATGGGCCCCCGAAATAAGTCGCTGCAATAGTGCGACAAGGGGGCAACATATTGTGAGCAGCTAAGGGTGGAGAGGCGTCCCTGGACTTTAAACTACGATCACGCGCTCCCTGAGGGTCCAGCATCACGTGCCCACTCGCCACTTATGCTTCGCATCCACCCTTCGAGCTAAAAGCTCTCGCGACTCCACTCTGGCCGGCCGGTTAAGGCAAGCCAGAGGTGGGGGGTCCTGTCCTCGTCAGGCTTCACTCCGACCGGCCGGTGAAGGCAAGCCGGAGATGAAGACAGGGGCCTCCCCCCGGGAGCACTCGGTTTCCGCGGGGTCGCTACTCCCCGACACCACGCCACAAGGTGTCCTGCGGGTTGACTGATTGCACGGGTGGAATATCTGTTGTCACGTAGACAATAGATATTCCAACCGTGGGCGATGGGGTTGGTTGGGTTGGTATTATTATTGTTGGGTTGGTATTATTATTGTTGTGTTTATTTGGTGTTATATTGTTACACACTAAATATTCACTAGACGATCGATTCAATTTCATTCATTCCCGATTTTGAATCATTCACTTTGTGACAACGCGAGTAGGAGTATCGCTTTTTATTAATTGGTTCAGATACTTATTATATTTAGCATAAATAATAATTGTCTCATCCAACAATGCTTCTGAATGATGTTGTTTGCAATTTATCAACAAACTCATGTACAAAAACTAACCTTTTGCACAGAATATTACAGCATACATAGTAGCCTTGGGAAAACTTCGTATTAACAGTGGCAATACTAAGTTAGGTGTGAAAGTGACAAAAAACATAACTGACGTCATTCAAGGTCATATTTTCTTGCTACAAGTTAATGTTCATAGTGCAATCTCCAGTGTGTTAGTTATAAGCTTCTTGGTTTTTACTGTTCTGCGCTTAGAGTATATATTACAATAGTATAGAGCGCGTGTATTGCACAAATTGCTTAGTGCACATCGTAGGCAGATGAGCTATAGATACTATATAGATGTGTGTGTGACAAATAGGGATGGGTAGGTATCAATTGCGTGTTGAACTATCGATAAGTTATGTAAATATGTAAATATGTATCATAAGTAAATTTTATGTTCAATAAGTTATTAAAGGAAAAATATATGAATAAAGTATAAATATGTAATTTTAAATTTGTTTACCAACTGAATAAAGTTTGTTTATTCCATTTGAATATTAAATATATAAGAAATTTTCTTGTATTAATTATAAGTACTTTAAAAAAAAAATGGTTGCCTGTAAAGTCGGTTTTACGGGCGAAGATTTTACGTGACAACGTCTTTTTCTCGATCATAGTTGAGTGGGAGAGAGACGCAAGGCATTCGGCGGGCCTCTCTCTCGTTCGGTGACTCATCGTAACGTTACCGAGCGTTACACTTTTTCATAAGTGACTCCCAGCCGCAACCTAATTTAAGACGTTGTCACGTCAAAATATGTTTAATTGGAATATCAGAAAAACGTGAGTACTTTTTAAGTTTTTAAATAATAAAGTTAATAAAATAAAAGATCAGGTTTAGTGCTATTTCTTTAATAATAAATCAAACAATAATAATAATGTTTTAAAAATGTTAAATAAAAATAAGAAATAATTAATAATTTCAAATGATAATAATATTAATAATTATTTTACTTAATTTTATCCATTCTACTATCAAAATCTTCAAAATCAATTTAGCGGTTCAGAAAATATATCGTAACATTACATACTTTACATTTACACTATAATACATTCGCATTCATAATATTAGAAAGTGTATCATACAAAACACACCACAAATTTATTTATAATACATTTTTAAAAGAGTTTTAATTTTAAAGTTAAATAAATAATTTGTTAAAATATAGTTCTTCTAGTAAACTTTATATCGAGTACAGCGTTGGTCAGGTCACATCACTACGATCACGTGGCTGCAGTGAGGCGCGCGAGCGAGCCTGCGCGTGTCCGCCTCCCACCTCCCCTTCACCCCCGCGATGCTAGATTTATTTTCATAAAAATAAGTATAACAATCGACTTACTGATGAAATGTGATACTGGATTTCAATTTTGTGTATTTTCTAGTATCGTTTTTGCAAGATAGAACTGCACATTTCACCATGTTTATTCGTAAATATGAAAAAAAATCCAGAGCAACGCACTTCGACAGCACTCAACCACGACTACGAGCGCTCGCGGCGGGAACGACGTGTTGTTCCCACCTGTGCCTACTGTTCCCACTTGGTTGTTCGCACTCTATAGATAGTATATATACTCTAAGGTTCTGCGGATTGACCGCACAAATTCAATTTTATAAATTAGTTATTAGTTTATGTATAAATCTTTATTCAAGTATCCAGCTTGTGTTTGTGTTTTTAAATTTAACTTGGATTCTTTCATAATATTGTGTAAAAACCACAGTGTTTAAAAAAGTGATTATAAATATCGTGTAGATGCAGCCTTACCACAATTGCAAAATATTTGACATAAAAAATGTCAAATTTGACAATTAATGACAGTATTTTGTCACTGTCCAAATCAGTTCATACCTACGGTTCATACGTATCATATTTTGATCTTATTTATTTTTTATTTATTTATTTTATTTTGTATTATTTGGTGACTTTCACTTTAGATTCATGTGTTGTGTTGATAAGAAGAAGTTATTACTTAGTTGTATATGTGATTATCACCTAAAGAAATATCTTCGACGGTAAAACGATAAAATGATTATTTACCTAACTATTTGTAACATATTTATCATTTCATTTGCATCTTCTAGCAGTATTACTCCTCCTCCAATTAAAACTGTTTCAAATGAAACCGAATCGTCGATTCAACTTCATGAACAACATAATAAAACGAAAATAATAATTCCAAGTGAAGGGGGTACACTTCTGTCCAGTCTCCCTGAGACATTGTCAAAGGATAATCAGCCACTATTATTGAGTCTAGACAAGGACCAAGTTAAGAATAAAGAAAAGTCAGTTGTTGCCAGAAAAGGAGTAAAGTATGTGCCTAAAGATGATAGTAGTATTGAACATGACAACAGTATACAGAATGTAGATAATAAAACAGTTCTCATTGAATCCACCCTCACCAAAACTACAAGTAAACCACCGAGTAATGTTGGCAATGCATCTAGTACTGAGAAACTTCCCACTACTACTAAAATTCACAAACCGTTAGTGTTATCCTCTGAACTTCTGGACAAAAGTAGTCCAAATATTGAAATTGAACCAAATATGAAAATAAAGAAAATGAGTGAAAACAGTCGTCCAGATCTTATAATGCCAATTGTGATTACAATTTTAGTTGTACCAATGTTTGCAGTTGTTGGTTATATGGCTTTGAAAAGAGGCCAAGAGGCTTGGAAAAATCGACATTATAAAAGAATGGATTTTCTTTTGGATGGAATGTACAATGAATGAGGAAAATAAAAAAAATCTACTTTAATAAGTTAATTAAGTTATTTCAAGCATATCTCTGTCCGCTTGACTTGTTATTATATCCAAAGAAATGTGGTAAGAAAAGTCTGCATAAATGAAGATTTACTCATGTGTGAAGTATGAGGGTATATTTGATATTAAATTTTGCATTTATTTTAAAAACTTATATGGAATGATATTCATATTTTGATAAATTATATTAAAAATAACCTTCTATAGCAATAATGTGGTGCTACTTAATTAAAGTGCCTTGGTGATATGAACAATATTTTGCTTGTTGTGAATATAATTTTTTTTATATTTTACATTATAATGCAAATTTATATTAAATTGTCTTCCATTATAAGAAATAACATGTGATATACTCAAAACTAACATAGTGTTGGATGGTTAGTTGGTTTTGTATGTTTTACACATAATTTTAAAAATATATTATTTACTCAATTTAACTATTGTTTTATTGTCTTAAAACAATGAATACCATATCAAATCAAAGATCCTTTCCAAAAATTACTTCATACAAAGTTGAAACTACCTCTATTATACTAGTATAGATGAGAATTTAGATATACTGGTTGGAATTTTATGCCTAATCCTATAAATAGAAAAAGATACATTTCTTTGAAAAGAAAGAAAATGCAATACAGGATTAAAAAAATTGATTTTCACACCTGGGAAAAATTCCGATTAAAATATAACCTTGCACTTTTATTGTATCGATTGTATATTATAATATATTCGAGGGTTAATAAATGTTAGTATGAAATGAGATGAAATCTCTTAAAGAAATCTCTAACAAATTTGAATAACCAATTTCAAGATAAAATTCGTACTTTGTACAAATGTTTACAGGCGAGTGACTAGTAAGTGATAATTAGGTAATAGGTATTTTACTTACTCTGTGACACGTAGAATTTTTTTATGACTTTGACACATACAACAATTGTTAACGTCACTTTAGACATTTAACGTCAGTATTGAAGTACTTGTTGTAGGTGTTGTAGTTTGCAGAGGCACAAAAATTTCGCGAATACTGGATTATTCAATGAATCTAAGCTTGGACAGTGCTAAGAGTATGATATTTTAATGTTATAGTTACAAAAAATATTTTTCTTGTTTTGATAAGTGTGATCTTTTTTAATGTAGTTCAGTGATTTCTTTCACAAAAACCTATAACCTTGGTCTTAAAATGGTGAGTTTAGCAACATAGCAATTATTATTTATTTCAAATTAATTTATCTTTTATAAAAAAACATTGAATGCTTTTTAATACTTCTAATAAAAGTCTGGCATGTTTCTGATAAATTTAATGTATTGTTTTAAAATTAAAATATAAAATTGCATTTTTAAAAATCAATTTAAGTATATTAGAATAAAAAATTGTTATAAATACATTATGTTAATATTAATGGCATGAAATATGCTCAACTATGTTGGTTGTTTATTAATGGAATAGCCACATATATTTAGATGAAGTGGTCTATCCTTAAACTTGAAGAATAATAGCCATTTATTAGAAAATATTATTATACTGTTAGTGTAGTAAATCACTAAATATCGCAATACCTAAGCTAAAGGCAAGAAATAAATTTTTGTTTTAACAAATAGCTAATATGAGAATTTGTATATCTTTGTTTACATTTGTTGGCCATTAGTGATGACTCTAATGACCTAGATATCAATCAGTATGATTACAGAGCTAGGCGCCGCGACATCACTGCTAATTTTGAATTAAGTAATAATTTGTGAAAATTTTCGAAATGTATTGAAAAGAATGGATTTTTGGTGATGCAAACTGATAGACAATGAGTGCACACAGTGGATGCATGGGTTGCAATGAAGCTTCTGAACATTTTGAATCTAAGCATGATGTTGAGTGCTCTGAAGGAGAGGACGCTCAAATCAGATTGGCGCCACACGTACAAGCATATTTGGCACATAATAACTCAACAACCAATTGCTGTGGCTTCGGTATACCAATTGCTTTTGAAAGGGCTGCACCAGGCACATGGTGGAACCCTAGATTTGACTCGGAAATACTTGAAGGGCAATACAGAAGCAGCTCCTTTAGACAGATAAGATTACGATTCAGGTAAGTGTATAATATATACTTTGTGTGTTACATATTGCCTGTTTTATAGAACATATTTTTGTGTTGTTTACATTATATATTTTATTATTCCTTTTCAGATTTGCACTTTTATACATTTTGATATTTTCCATAACATGGTTTATCTACTTTGTGGTTCTTGGCTTGAATGATGTGACTGTGAAGTGGCCATTTTTATGTTCAATATTTGCTGGAGTCCTTTTGATAACTTCTGTCATGCTCTTCATTACCTTCACACAAATATATAAGGTCTATACATTTAGATTGTCTTTAGTAATGGCACTCGCTCTGTGTACACTGAGCCTATCCCTGATTGCCCTCACCACCCAAATAGAAACTTCATCTCAGGTTGCCGATATCAGCCAATCAGGTCATTTTACTATGTGCATTGAAATCCTTTTGATAATATATACATTGACCCCACTGCCCCTATTTGCTTGTGTATCCATAGGACTTCTCTTTTCTATAGCATTTGAGACATTAAATGTGTTTTTGCACTTATCTGAACAAGAATGGCAATATCCTGGGATGTTAGTGAGAATTTTACTTCATCTTTGTGTTCATATTATTGGTGTACACATCTATCTTATGACATTTGTAAGAATGCGTGGCACATTTATGAAAGTAGGGCAAAGTTTATTGGTGAGAAGACAACTAGAAATGGAGAAACAGTTAAAGGAGAAAATGATTCATTCAGTCATGCCACCAAAGCTAGCCAGTTGGTTAATGGAAGAACAAGTGCAGGATACAGAAACTTTATCTAAAAGTCATGACCCACTTCAACCCAGAACATCAAATCCCGGAGCATCTGATATTAAATCCTTATTTAGACCATTCAACATGAGCTCTATGGACAATGTTAGCATTTTATTTGCTGATATTGTTGGCTTTACGAAAATGTCTAGTAACAAAGGGGCAGAAGAATTAGTGAATATATTGAATGACTTATTTGAAAAGTTTGATGAGTTGTGCTTAGTACATGGGTGTGAAAAGATTTCAACATTAGGAGACTGTTATTATTGTGTGTCCGGGTGCCCCGAGCCCAGACCGGATCACGCAACCTGCTGTGTCGAAATGGGTCTCGGTGAGTAACAAAAGCAATGAAACATTAAAGTAGAATTATTTTACAAACAATGTACATGTTTATTTTTCTTTGCATGGAAAAGTTCGTTGATATATCGATCGTAACATCGACCGATAAAATGGCTCAGTTGACCTCGATCTTTGTTACATCCATATGCTATAATCCCCTGATCGGTTTATATATTTACAGCAAAGCAAACAGTTATGGTATTGTAAACTTTGGCGTCATAACTATTTTTTAAGTCGATAATTCATAGTTTTTTTATATCATAAATTTATAGAGTTTCATATTGCAGGTATGATTGAAGCAATACAGGATTTTGACCGGGAGCGTGGCGAAGGTGTTAACATGAGAGTGGGGGTTCACACGGGAACCGTCCTTTGCGGGATAGTCGGGACGCGTAGGTTTAAATTCGATGTATGGAGCAACGATGTTACATTAGCCAATAAAATGGAATCTACTGGGAAACCAGGCCGCGTTCACATATCAGAAGAAACGAGTCGATTTCTCGGAGGCTCCTATGTTTTAGAGGAAGGCGAGGAAGTGTTCGGTGAGCGTTTTTTTCTAACATGCAAAGAAATATGATCAAAAGTTGCAAGAATTCTAACTTTTCACTAAAATTGCAGGTCATAAAACGTATTTCATAGAGGGCCGTCAGTTTAGCTCTCCATACGACCACGATAACTGTCTCAGTCCTTCTAATCCCGTGAACCTCCGTCTCATTATTTCCCCCGCAGCCTCTCCACAATCAGTCCTCTCTATCAGTCATTCACCGCTGCCACTTTCCGCCAAGACTAGTGATGCATCGAGCGACGATAAGTCGAACAAACCCGATGCCAAATACTCAAGCAATTTCCTCTCTCCGAGCCCCTTTAATTTTCGCAATAAAGCCAGTTCATTACCCAGTATATTGGATTCGGATACAGAATTAGACGATAAGCGGGATAAAAGATTTACTAACGGAAACGATAACTCATCGAAAAGTCCGACGTCCATAGGTGAGTAAATAATATATTACTGATAAATGTTACAATATATGTATTAGTTATTATTATTTGATAGAATGCGAATTGCTTTACTAATATAGGTTTTGGAGCTCTTTCGTGATATTTGAAATAAAACGCAGTTTGCTATAGGTACCATACTTCCGACCGTTGAATGAGTAACTAAATCGGATTCCTATTAAACCTGAAATAATCACAATATTCAATTTTATTTTACCTGTGTTTTGATACATATTTCTTAATAGTTTCGTACTTGCATAAATAAATCATAAAAAATATATTACACGTAAGCTCATAATTAATGTACTTACCTTAATTATATGCTTGGATTTCTTTCATAAAATGCATTGGCTTCAAAGTCTTAAATCAAACAAATAAATAAATGATCGTATGAGATATAGTAAGATATAATTTTTCTAGGTTTCATTTTAGAAATAAGTGTTTAGATTTATAGCGGAAATTTGCTCAAACGAATAAACGTGACTACTTTGTTCAATAAGATGTTTCTAGTTGGGAATTGTGATTTCTGGTGGTAAAGGAAATGAATGATACATGATCGCTGTTTACACGCGCGTACTATATTTATAAATTATAACGAATCGAATCGGAAATCTGATAAAGTCTTCGTGATTGATTGTACACTAATCTGCGATCAACACTAAATATAAGTAGATTCGATCAAAATAGACGCATTGCATCTATTTCTATTCAAGCATTCCTACTTAATGTTCGTTTTAGACACAGGAACGCGTGCAGAATTCGGCTAAACAATCTGCAAGTAGAATTTAAGTGTACCGTTGACTTTTAATCAGGGACATGACCAATCGTAAAATCTCTTTTATTTGAGCAATAATGTTACTTACTATCAGAATCAAGAGCAGTTTTATTTATGAAGTCTTAGTTATCAGTAGCACAAGTCATGTTCACAGATAAGATATAGCGCGTCTTTAATTGCTAGAAGGTGATGCTCTTTAATCATGACTTCTAATGTTTTTATTATGAGAAAATCCATTACATGCTTGTTCGTGAACAATAGTAAATTATATGCAAATGCACTGTCATCGAGTGCTCGTATTCATGAGTTATATGAACGTTTGTTGTTTAGCCACACAAATAGCTAGGTACTATACCTATTACAACCTGTCACTGACCGCATGTTTAATATCTCCTTACGTTCTTATAATTAAGCTATTTGATGCCTATGGTATTTTTCAATGTTATTTATAGCCATAGAAATCTAAATAACAAGGCACTAGAAGTCGTAAGCGCGCGTGACATTGTCGCCGCTCAGATGGTGACCATACCACAAGTGCGTTCGTCGCTGTTCAGTTGCTCTAGAGACGTGCGTGTGTAAACATGGTGTGTTTCAGCATTTCCCATTGCGGAAATACTTCCACAAGTTGTAATTATACTAATAAAGGAATAACATTTCATCGGTAAATATTTTTTTTTAGAAATAATGCCGTTTTTCTTTAAAATTAAAGAATATTTACAAGTAATACGAATGACACAGTCGACCGTTCCTCTTATCACGTTTAGCTATACATTGCCTTTTACTAATGTCAACATCTGACAGGTCGGTTGTTATACCTGCCAGATGTTATCAAATGACAATTACAAGAAGCAATGTACTGCATTGTAAACGATAAAGAGTAAATAGTCGCAAGCTAGTGATGTGATGTGTTAAATTTTTTTTGTGTAATAAGATGTTAAAATATAATTTATAATTGGTAGTTAACTAGGTTTTTATTTATTTCAATATAAGTCTTATGACGATTGATGGAATAATTGGATTATATTTTAATTTGAATTTTATTTTATTTTTATAACTGATTTATCTAGTTATAACTTTTTTAACTAAGTACATCGATACAATCATTTTCGGACAATTTTACTGTCGATACAGAATCACATTAAATATACAATAATGCCATAATGTAAAGGACATTCTTCGTTTAGGTTGACAAAACTATTTTATATTAAAATATATATTCTTTGTAGATTTCCACAATGTCCTGACATTAAGGACAAATGGACATCCGCGACTGGGAAAAAAAATTTGTTAGTTTAATCGGTGTATATATGTTACCGGAAATGTATGAAATCAAGGAATTGTATACAAATCCTAGGAAATGTGTACAATTCCGATACCATTTAGGAAATGTATAAAATATTGTTTAATAAACTATTTAATGCATAGATATCCTAGGAAATGTATAATCTTCCTAGGAATTGTATACAATTCCAATATCGTATTAGGAAATGTATAAAATAAATGATTTCTGTAATAAAACACTGTATCGGGTAACAGTCTTACCGTAAAATAATAATAATATGTTCATATTATCTTACTAATTAACATTTCTTAAATCAACTTATATTCAATCAAATCAAATTTTCATTTGGTTAGTAATCAGTCCCCTCGTCCCGCTGTCCCCTTGTACACGTCCCAGTCGGATTGTATAATCCGCCGTATTACAAACGGCCGGCATTTTGTAATATGCCGAAATTCGTCTTTTTCCAAAATTCTACAAAAAGACGGTCGTGAGCCGACGGAGCCCCACTTCGTGGGGCTCCTATTTCTATCTAGTTTTAAAAAACACGAACCTAACCTAACCCACCCCCTTTATCCAAACCAAAAATTCTGATTACGAATTTTCGGCCCTCCCCCCATCGACCCGCGTACCTTCCAATATCTTAGATGTTTTACATTTCCGATTGCTATTTAGGAAATGTATAGATTTCCTAGGCAATGTGTATAAAATAATTTATTTCACACATTTCCGTGCGATTTTAGGAATTACATACATTTCCTAGGAATTGTATACAATGACGGATTACATACATTTCCGTTAACATATACATAAAAAAAATACAAAAAAAAAACATACCGGCCGAATTGATAACATCCTCCTTTTTTTTGAAGTCGGTTAATAACTTTTAAATCTCTTTATAAACTACTTTCGTTGTGCTCTTGTTCTATCTCTTCACGCCGTACTCCAGCAACACTCTCTCTCTTACTCTCACTTTCTAATTGATTTTGAATTTTTTGTTGTATGTGTATTCGGGACATACCTACTACTAATATTATAAATGCGAAAGTTTGTGAGTCTCTGTTGTCTTTCCTATGTTATAGTGTAAAAGGGCTCGCAGTACATTTCAGATCTTTAAATTTATACTTTCAACAGGAAATGCTATCATGTGGAACGATTTTTGTTATGGCACAATTGTTATAACTCTTATAGTTTTGGTGGTCTGGCGCGGTTCTGCATCAGGTGTTCGAGATTTTCAAATTTATACTCTCAGTTTCTAAACCCCCTCCATTTTTTTAAATAATATATTATACAATGTACAGACACTGTTTTATTATTTGTATATATAGATAAATAAATATTTAAGTACATAACATATTTTTATTTCTTATAATATATCTACAGTCTGCCGTGGGCTCACGAGATGAGCCTACCACTGTATTAAAATCAACAACTATATATTTCTTATTTGTTATTTTGTATGCATGTAGATTTTATGTGATTGGGAATTGTGAGGAGAAATAAATAAATGATTTGATTTGATTTGATTTGATTTTGATAACAAGGCTGATGATGTCTTACATCACTAAAGCGTTGAATGAACATTGAATGACGTTAATGAAATTTCAACCTTATTTCTATGAGTTGAGGTTCAAAGTTATATCTATCAAAAATTAACGCCCTCTGTTGTCGAGTAGCCGAATTTTTTCGTATTTGAAGTTTCTAAGCAAAAGGAAACAAAACATCTCACGTACCTAGGGATGTTATACTAAAATAAACCGTAAAGTCGTGAGTTAGGGTACATATTAAAATGCGAAATTTATTATTTAAGTTAGTTTTCATTAAAATGAAGCTGTCCAATAAAAGGCATAGTTTACTTGTGTGAACTGTCTAGTTATCGGTTTAATGTGTGGGTTTTGGCGACAGTGGTTTTCATACTAATTATGACATTATAGCACTTCTATGTGTCTTGTTATTTAGATTTCTATGTTTATAGCATTAGTTTACAGTTTTACAAGTCTATTTTTCATAATATACATAGTTAGATGAAGGCTCTTATTATCTTAAATGTTTATGATAGGACAAGTACATTTACAGAAATTTTTATAAAATTAAATGAGGATGCATAGAAACCTTATGTTACTTGATATATCTCTCTTCTATGATATGATATGATATTCTATCCTTTATTTGGTACCGTATCACATTACTGCAGGTACTATTATAAAATGAACGTTCATTCTGCATATTATATACGAGCCATCCATGCTCCATTGTTTGCAAATATTCGTTTCATACATGTTAAACTGTTTTTCGTGTAAAGTGCTCTTTCGTGTGACGCATATGTTAACTTAACAATATCTCGAGCGTATAGAGCAAACGCAAACAATATCCGCTATCCTAATAAATCTGTATCAAAACACTTGAAAAGGACTGTCCATGGTTATTTATTACGATGGATATACCTATACAATATACATCATGGTATAACAATTCCGCAAGAAACCAGGCTTCTTATATAAATATGAAGGACAATTACATTTTCTCGTTCCCAATAACCGGGTCATTTGTTATTACCCTGGAGCGAAGGAGTTATTAATTAATTATAAGAGCAGCCGTGTTTCGATGAAAATTCTTGGAAACAATTTCGTTTATTGATAATAATCAAAGCTTGGAGTTTTATTATTTCCTGTAACAAATGAACGTTCAGTGCAATGACGACACTTCGTACTAATTAAAATGCGCTATCGATAGGTACGGTCAGCATAAAAATATGCTGTAGTTTGCTGAAATTGCACTTATTTGCTGACAGTGTAAAGTACAGTACTTTCCTATTTGTATTACGTAGTTGATATTTACATGTTAAGTGATTGTTCGATCAGTAGCGTGTTACCAACTTGTCTATATATCGATAAGTGATCTGGTTTTTGATAATGTCTTTTTACTGTTTTGTAAAGTGACTTTTTGATTTTGTTTGAAGATAAACATTGATACTTTATAAAATACATAACTAACGCAATATCTTGAATCGATATTAGGAAGGTTAGCTGAGACCAGAATCTGAGGGAATTTAGCTACCTAGTAAATGAACGTAAAAATGACTAAGTACCTACTATGTTTATTTTTACTAATATACTTAATTATTTTTCGTGTTAAGAAATAAACTTATGTGCTAGATTGCCAATTGGGATAATGATTTACTTCGCAATTTATTAATCGATAACCATAAATGTCACTTTAGAACACTGATGTATCTAAATATGGTCGACTTACTCGTGTGCATCGTTTTATCATCGTAAAATTTTACGTTTTATTGTTTGGTAAACAGCCAATTTATTAGAGATAGTAAAATTATGGGGTTTATGTGCATTTTATTTATAAATTTTACTATTTCTAAATAAAATGCACATAAACTATAAAATAAACATATATATATATTATTTTATACGTGTAATATTTTCGCGCTATTCCAAGAATTTTAATAAGAATAGAAGTCTGTATGACCCAGCTAATTCTAAATTTCATTCAAATCGGTACTATAGTTTAGCCATGAAAGCGTAACAGACAGACATACTTTCGATTTAAAAAACAAATTACATTTGCAAATCGTTAACAAATTCTTATGAGTATAATTAACTATAAACAAACCGTTATATCAGGGGAATAAGAGTAATTGCTTTCATTAAGCGGGAATATTGACGTGGGATTTGAGAACTCGATAAAACGCAACTCTCGCGAGTTAAACTGGAACTTGACACAATTATTTTTATTTCAGGGAGCTGCGGTAAATACACGAACAAAATTAAGCAGTGGAAAGTGCCCAAGTTCTTAAGGAAACACTCCGACACGCCACTGCATGAAATGAAAAAACAAAACTTTAGCGATAAAACCATACATTTCGTGGAATCCGGTGACGGGGCAATACAATCTAATAATGGTTATCATAAAGTGCCCATCGTGATAGAATCTCATGACGCGAAATGCGTCAGGCCATTACAAAGTAGCAGTAAGACAAACAACATTCGAAACCAAGAAATGGCATTATTTGAAAAGGAAATAATTGATATTCGCTCATATTTGAGTCAATCTAGAAGTAATATGTCACCTTTCGCGAGAAGTAGCAGCTACAGATCTCAATATGGAAGGCCTAATATAGAGGTTAGTTTGCTAGGTGTTTGTTTATAATTAACTTACGTGATGGTACGATACAATAGTTAACTGAGTTTCCAGAATAAATGTGAGCGTAGCACTCGCCTACTAACTCTCAATTATTTGTGTGAAGGTTGAATTTAATGAGGAGAGCAAAGGCTTTGGTATACAAGCTGAAAAAGTTATCAATAATATACAATATGTATCTAAGGTGTGTTCAGGACATTTATAAACAGAAGTAGGCTATCTTTACGTCGATTTTTCTCTTATTGATATTTGATTCTAATAACTCACTTATATTAATGTAATAATTATTAAGCTTAAGTATGCCATAAAATGTTTTCAATTTTCATAGATGATGGCCATAAATATTCATTGATATCTTTACGGCAGTCGGCACTTAAGGCATATTTTAATCTCCATAAATTCGATAGATTTTATTGTATGGAATATGGAAATATACCGCCTACGCTTCACTTTGCGTATGAAACTTTTAAACAGTATCTAATACAAGAAAATATGTACTAATATTTTTTTTTTTAATTTTACATAAAACTAGTTACTTGATATAAATTTACTAAAAAGTTAATGAGAAATCATATATAAACAGGATGCGTACATAATGTGTAATGTCCTACTTCCTACTTTCTACTTCCTAATAATATTATAAACGTAAAAGTTTAGTTCACACCGACACAGCTGTTCAGATAAGTATAAAAATTTTTAAGATATGTTTTTAGTTTGGATAGATATCTACCACACCACACTGAACCGATTGCAATGAATCGCGATATGTAGATAGATGAGGACCTGAAATAATAACATAGGCTACTTTGGTTTTGAAATTCTCAGGGAATTGGGATTTAGTTAGCTGAAACCACGGGGTTCAACTACTTATGAATAAACTAGCTTACCGCCCGCGGCTTCGCCCGCTTTGTCTAAAACCTAATAAATTATATACTAAAACCTTCCTCTTGAATCACTCTATCTATTAAAAAAAACCGCATCAAAATCCGTTGCGTAGTTTTAAAGATTTAAGCATACAAAGGGACATAGGGACAGAGAAAGCGACTTTGTTTTATACTATGTAGTGATAGTGATACTAGTATTATTATTTACTATACTAGTATTATTATATACATTACTGATTACCCAGTTAAGACGTGAGTAATGCAGTGGGCTCAAACTAGTAATTTGTAGGATGATTATAGGCTTAATAACTGTTTATGTTGCATAGCCAATTAAGAGCTTCATATCTCTATGTATTTCTTTTGAATCCCTGCATACACATTTGCTAATAACTGTTTATGTTACGAATATATTTAAGAGATATTTTGCTTAATGTTAATAAAATAAAATAAATCTCAGCAGGACCATGTCCGAAGAATATTAAGCACATGGTCACAGATTAGATACTAGACATGGTCCAATTTTGCCTTTGCCAATTTTTTTAACTTTTTATTTTTTTATCACAGCAGGTACCGGTAAGTCGTGCTCGTAGTTCCACACTAGCTACGCAAGGAGAACTAATCAAGCCAAAGGAACGCAAGTTGAATCTTCCGATCCCAGCGAACCAAGTTCGGCCTCCAGAAGACATAGTCAGCCTGTGCCCTTCGGTCAATAGCCGCAAGGATTCCGGGATACGGAGTACGAGCAGACGATCTAGTATACAACAGCAGGTGAGATTTTGTGTTTTTATTTTTATTTTTTAGCCGTGCAGTTACAGTCTGTGATTGACAGTAAAATTCTGGGGGCATTCCTTTCAATATGTAGGTAAATTACATAGATTTAAGTAATTTTAAAGTGTAGTATTTCCAAGTAATATTAAACCTTTAAAAAAATATAGGTAGTTATTTTATAACTAAAAGTAAATCAATCGTACGAGCTTATCTCGTGGTTGCTTGGTTCGAAATGAACAATTCTTCATCTGTTGGATAGGCAATTTATTGGGCTATCATGATATTGACTTTATTCATAAAAACATGATAAAGACAGATGCATATTTTTTTCCTTTACTACTGCAATGATTTTGATGATAGTTTCACGGTCACCGGAAATGAACGATAATAATATTATAGTAGGGGAGCCCAAGAGGGGATTTTGGGATTTACTCGAGCGCGTCAGATTACTATAAGGGACGGTACCTTAGCTATTCATTAGTACCTCTAGTCAATATGAGCAGTTATGGTTGGTGGGTGCGCTCAGGGGCCCCGCTGGAAAATTTGAATAATCCATAATTCCCTAAGGTTGAGCTCGAATCGTCAGATTAGCGAAATGGGGACTTCTTATATTGTAATTAACCCCCCCATATATTAATCTGACGCGCTCGAATAATATTACTTTAATTTTTTACCCTTTCTTCATAGCGATTAAATCGCCACTTAAATCGTCAGATTAACGTATACTTTTTTTCAGTGACGTCCTGGAGCATGCAAAATATCAATATCTAACGCGCTTGAGTATTTCCAAGCCAATTTTTTTCTTTTTTAAATTAAAAAAAATCAAAAAACCCTTCCCCACCGCTAAAAGTGAAAACATTATAGGACCTTTTTTTCTCGCTATGGTCTAATCTACCAATTCTAATAGGTTCCCGTGACGCTCGAGTAAATCCACATTTAGCATCCTGGGCTCCCCTACTATTATGTAATCGAGTAAAAACTTAACACTGTTATGTCCTGTGGTTATGTCAATTCAATTTATTGTTTCGAACCTACTGGATGCTTATAGATATTTTGTTTATTTTTGATATCGTAAGATCAAAAACATGTTCTGAAATTTTAAAAGTCATTTAAAAATATCACTTATATTGAGCGTACATAAAATTCGTACCTGATTTAATGTATCCTGCTTGTTTGAAATGTGCAGAAAGGCAATAAAGAACTTTTTACGTAGTCATTCTAATTAATTTAAGACTTTTACCTGAACATTGTGCCGTTACAAAATTATGTTAAAATGAAGTATTTTAAAAAAGGTGACAAGAAGATTTCGATTTAAACTGTTTTCTTTTGTTAGAACCGTGTTAACTTCATTGGCAGGCTATATATACATATATAAAATATAACCTTTGTTGAAAATAATAAACTAAATATTTGATAAACAATAATACACTTCTAATAATAGAACCTTTAGTGTGTTGGTCTCATTTGAACCATTATCTTATTTGTTAACGGCACTAGAACAAATAGGTATCTTCCTTGAGTTACAAGTATGTATTAACAAGTAAAACGAAAATAATAAATCATACTCCTCCAAAATGTATGAATGTATGTCTTGCACAATTCACATTGCATATTTATTTTTGTATCAAAAGAAACATTTCGTAGTATAAATATTTACACTACCCGTGAACTTGTTGAGATTTATATTTAGATATCTAATCATAATGAACACAAGTCGTGTCCGTGTTTATCAAATGAGAATTTGTGAAAATTTCAGATTTTCGCGCTAAATCATGTTTCGTTGGCAACGTCCCAAGTGGATATAATGCAGCACCGCGTTTCCGGCTACTATACGTCGAGCCAATCGTCTCTCAACGACGTGCCTTCTCGAACGAGGCTCCCAGCGCCCCTTAACGAACAACAAGTCCAATCCCTACAGAAACTAAGAAAACAATCCGATCTGCAACTTATACGATGCGTTCAAGACAACGCAAGGTCCGGAATCAACTATTTTGTCCAACCTCCACTTAATGGTCTAACTCTTTGCTTCAAACAACCAGAAATGGAGAGACATTATCGCGATAAGGCTCACAGAAGTGACGACTGTGAAGACTTCCCACCCACCCTCACAACCTCGCGATACAATACCGCATTAGACATTCTGGTATCATTAATTATATTCCTAATCGTTGCTGCTTCTATTGTAATAGTTTACAAAGAGTGGCGATATTCATTAGGCTGGTTTATTCTATTTATGACAATGGAGATAATGGCCATATCGTTATGCGTATACAGGCACTATTTAAAATGGAGGGCGAAAAGCGACCCTGAAGATATAACGACTACACTGAGAAGATCTGTAAAAGTTTTCAGGAAACTTTCAAATTGGTGCCCTTGGCATTTATCTGGGAGTTTATTAATAAGCCTACCCGTATTAGCGGTTCTAGTGAATTTTTCTTGCCAAAATACGACACTTACTATTTTAAAAGGCAAACAGTCCTTTTATGTGTACCTATTAAATGTGAGTATTGTACATTTTTGTAACTTCACACAAATGAGCTGGCTCGTAAAAAACGCTCTCGTAACTTTATATGCGGGTCTGTTTCTGTTCCTTTCCTTATTAGGATGTCGCGAAGTAAATACTCAATTTTTGAATTCTGATATTAATTCACCTTTAAACCTAGTTGCTCAAAATAGTACAATTTTAAATGCTACTATGCTGTTAGAGGAATTGTTTGAAGGTAACAGTACAAATGTGTTAAACGCCGTTCAACATGAGATGCATTTGCAAGAATTGTATTTAGATGTTGCGTTATTATTAATTTTAGTGTGGTTTTTGAACAGAGAATTCGAAATCAGCTATCGGCTCAGTTTCTATAGTAATGTGGTTGCGAATCGCGATAAACAGCGGGTGCAAAATATGAGAAATCAAGCGGATTGGTTGTTGCACAATATCATTCCCCGACACGTCGCTGAACAATTGAAAAATACGGCTAAATATTCTGAAAATCATAAAGATGTCGCTATTATATTCGCCAGTATAGTTAACTTTAATGAAATGTATGACGAGTCATATTTGAAAGGGAAAGAATACCTCCGCGTTCTCAATGAACTCATAGCCGATTTCGATGAACTGTTGGAGAGGCCACAATTTCAACACGTTGAAAAAATTAAAACGATCGGTAGCACGTTTATGGCGGCTAGCGGTTTGAATCCAGACTTGAGGCAATCTTCACAGTCGTGTCACGAGCATCTGTATCAATTGATGGATTTTGCTTTAGAGATGCAAAAAGTTGTTGAAAATTTTAATCAAGATTTACTCGAATTTGATTTCATTCTTCGTATAGGATATAATTTTGGTGACGTGACGGCGGGTGTAATCGGAACGACAAAATTGTATTACGATATTTGGGGAGACGCTGTGAATATGGCTTCTCGGATGGATTCCACGGGCGTAGTGAAGAGAATACAGGTAGGAGAGGCTTGTATTCCTGTTTTATCGACTAGATACGACTTTGAACCGCGCGGTAGCGTGTACGTTAAAGGCAAAGACAATATGAATGTCTATCTCGTTATTGGTAAGAAGGATACGTAGGTAAGGGAACTATTTCTAAAGAAATGTTGCATCTGTGATTTAACTATTTATATTTAAATTAAATATAATAATAAATTAATAATTGGTGTATTATATAGGATGTTTTGCTTTATTTATTTATTGCGTGCGTTAACGGTATGGTATGGGAGAAATACTCTGCGAACTTAATCAGCTATTTATATTTATTGTTCGATCAGAGTTTACGTGACAATTATTAACTTATAATCATTGTATAATAATAACAACGGAATAATGAATATGCTTGAAACTCATTATTGTTTTGTGTATTATAATAATGTTAAGTGCTTGTGTGACCAGTGTTCTAGTCGGCTATCCTTTACAGTTTTGGAGTATATTCATGTTCGTATTTATTTGTAACTAAATGAACTGATACGTTTCAAATTGTAATTTTAAATCTTTCTAGGTCTATGTATATATCTGAATTGTCTAATTTGTGTTCGGTCATCTGTGCTATATGTATATAAGAAATAATATACCCTGTTAGGAGAAATTTATACAAGTTTTGTATAATTATAAAATTATGAATTTAAATTATATATTATTAAAGTATTTGAATTGAGTAACCAAATAGAACGAATATTTAAAAGAAAATATTTACCTTTGTAGTGAATAGATGACTAATATAGGGGATTTTTCTTGGTCTGTAACAATTTTGTAGGGCTTCAATGTAATGTTTACCATTATATGTATGAAAATGGATTTAGTGCTTCACTTTAAATGAATTTGTAGACGATACATTGTAAAATTATGTTTAATTTGTGCTAATTTTATACCTTGAACTTTGTACATGTATGTATTTTAAAGGAACATAATAGCTATAATTAAACCCTTTACTTATTTTTCCGATCATCATTATTAATAATTATATATATGTTTATAGTTTTGGTTCACATCCCATTTTATGTCTCGAGAAACTGCTCTCAGTTTTATTTTAATAACTTTTTAATTACATTCGAAGAAACTAAAATGTTTTTAAATCTTTTTGAATGTAATTGTACAGTCTTTATGAGAATGTTATGTAGGAATTTTACACACTTATTACAATATATTGTATCATGGCCATAAATATACATTAATCTAGGGTTATACTTTTATTTTTGGGAAATAATAAATAATAGGCACAATATTGGTGGGGATACAAGTCACCACCAAAGGCACAAATAATTATATTTTATAAAGGTGTTTAAATTAATTTCTTTGTTTTTTTTTGAATAATTTGTATTTCTAGTTATTCATATTCATATCACTAATTAAAAAGATCATTTCTTTGGTCAGGAGATATAAAACATCTGTTGATGTATAAGAATAACTATTAATTTAGTCTTTACTGTGGCACTAAAAAAACGTTAAAAGTGAAAGTTTTTACTATTGTAACATTTTAAATCATTCTAAAATATTGAAAGGAAAAATACAGTAGCTCAATTTTTGAAGCAGACATTTAAAATTGTTGATATTTATTTTCAAGGGCAAAGTTAATTATTCTCGTAAAAGTGATATTAGTCAGTGACATCGATTTTTTTTTATATCTAACATTTTCATTATACTTACATATAACTAAATACAACGATTTTTTGTATCATATAGCGTTTTTGACGAAGCTGGTTTCTGGTTAGTTAGGTTACCAAATTTTTTAGACTATTTATATTTACAACGTATTAAGTATGTCTTATTTGTGTATTTATTTTATTATATAAAATACAAGAAATATTCTTATTTGTATCATACTGTGGGCAAATTTGATAGAAAAGATTTTTAAATCATATTGTGGGTAATTTTAAAGAATTTGTTAAAAAATATCCGAAAAGTAGCGTTTAAATGTCATGTTTAAAAGAAATGTGATACCTTTTTACCGTATATGGTCATTAATGTGTAATTCATATAGATTTTAAGAATGCTTGTGCCTGCTATCAAATTTACACATTTACTAAGTTATGTTTAATTATATTTTTTATAATAGTACCTAAGTACTTTCAGAAAAATTGGAGCAGTTACATTCTTGCCATAATGTATATTAATCGATTTTACGTGCTTATTTTTCATACTTTTCAGACATTTTAATATTTATTTAAACACTATTTTATGTTTTGTGAGATGTAATTATTTAATATCTATTAAAAATAATAATTTATTTAAAGGCGAAGTATGTTTCTATACCAACATGTTATTAATATCTGTACTGTTAAATATGATTTCTGAGGTGTTAGAAATTTATTATTGATCGCTCTAATATATACATGAAAACCTTATGAAAACTTTTAAAAATTTGTAGTTAGCATACCTAAATATTTTCACTGACAATTTCTGTCTCTACGAATTGATGTAGGTATATGATCTTCTAACTTATGACGAAAGCCTTACTATACATTCCACTTGTATTTATAAATGCCTTCAAAATGTCTATTTACTCTTGTAATGTAAACGATGAAAATGATCGTCAATGAGGAAGTGTTTAGAGCTCGAATATTGAAAATGTTGTAGTTAGGTATTCAAAGAATGTTGGACCAAACTTGTAAGCTCTCATGAATTTAATCAAACGACATCATTTGATTGTATAAATTAGGATTATGGGTATTTCTCAGTATATTTGATGTCAAATCAAAGCCTTTTTTGTTAGAAGGTTATTTAAACAATTTTATATGAATTTTACTAAAATTATATTTCCACTGATTTGTTATTCCCCAATGATTTGGTCAAGATAAAAGTGTTCAACAATCAAATAATGTCGTTTGATGTTAAACAAGTGAATTATATAAATATTTGTAAATAGTCGGACCCTATTGCTATTTCTATACATACAAGCTAAAATGACTCTCTTGATATGTTTATTTCTCATTATACCTACTTTATATTTTTCCAAACTCTAAAGCGAATATATTATGTGTGAGTAAGTGTTGTTATGATTTATTAATGATCCCTCTTTTTAAGCGTTCTAGAGTTCGATCTCTAACATACATATTAGGTTCCATATAATCTAAATCCTATGATGGTAAGAGAAGTAAATAACAAACTTAGCCTGAAACTTGTAGAACTAACTTTCAGGGTTTCATATCAGTTTTATATGATACTTTCGAAAAATACAGGAACATGTTGTACTTAGAATTTGTTATCACAAATTATATATTATAGAACAATGTATTTAGTTGTAGAAATATACTAGCTACAACTATACAGCAATAGTTCATTATGTAATGTAACACTAGTATTGCAAGTCTTATTCAAATGCCCATAAAAGCAAACTTCAAAATATTTATATCTATTTGTCGACTCCATTGTATTTTACTCGTGCGCTATTTTCTATTGTGTCTATCGCAGAAACATTGTAGGGATTTCTAAAGCAATTACAATGGGCATTACTCTAAGTGGTAGTTTTGGTGAGCTTTCTGCATTGTACCTACGTTAGTTGTTAGCTAAATACTTGCATAGATTTGGTTTTCTTCATGTATTCGCTGGACAAAGAAAGTATTGTTTAAAGAAAAGATTTCGCAGTCGAAATAAACGACACATACTTTAAAAGCTTTATTATTGCTACAACACACAATACATGAAATAGTCTTAAAATATGTTACGGCAGTTGTCTTAATGTGTTACCCTAATGGTACCTAACATCAAACATGTAGATACAGTTCTTACATATAGAAAAGGAATTCAAACATTAAATTGAAAATTCAAAATTTAAAAGCACTCAGCAGTTGATAATTTACTGCCACACAAAGCTCGACATCAACAACATAATAATACCTATACCGCGTCTATAACATCTTTTCTTCTACCGAACTATGCTTATTTTGCTATTTTCTTTTTCAACATTTTGCCCGTCTTTTTTTTTTATTTTTATTTCCATCGTTAGAAATCGATCATCTTTCTGTACGTAGGGTAGGAGCATTCCCTAAAAAGCTCAAACTCGATTGATGGGATTGTCGCTCCAAGCGAAGTCGTCGTCAGTGAAAGCATAGATCATCCAATAGAAAAGATTGAGCAAAGCGAACGAGGCGGGAAATAAGACGCGGGCCGCCTTGTCGATGTGGGACACGCTGTTTATGTGGCCGCGATTACCTGGGAATAAAATCATTATGATACTATAATAATTATTATCGTGATTAGGTTTTGTTTCGCTTATAAATACAAAATAAAAACATGCAATAAATACGTATTAATCCAGGGTATCAAGTTTCCAAACCATCATCAGATCAGATCAAAGCAAAATTTTGTTATGCTGAAATTGACAATTGCAATACGCCGACTTGTATCCTCTGATCTATTTACCTTGAAAAATATCCCTATTATCTTCTTATGTAACTTGTGCATATCGATAGTATTCTACTGCAGAAATAATGTCACTGCCAATAACTTTACCTGCTTCCCTTTGCCTCTGCCGTCTATAATTATCATCTCCTGCCAAGCAGTACAAAACCTGTCGCCACTTGGGAACCCGGTTTTCTGTCTGCGTCATCCGCTCCATCGTTAGACGGACTGAGGGTTGCTCCTCTTGAGGTTGTGGTAGGTCACTCTCTGAACTGTTGCTTTGTGCTTGGAATGATAAACTCTGGAATATAAGATGGGTTAAAGGGATTATTGTAGTTAACAAAAAAGAGATGATGGGACATGTGGGTAAGGAATTATATGAAACAAAATATTAGGACACAATTGGTCTATGATTAGTATACTACCTACACGGATAAAGTCTTATTCTAAGTAATTATGTCTGAAAACGGAACTACCTACGTAAGTTTTTTTATGAATAGTACCCAAAGGACCTATAAATATTACTTATGTAACGATGTTAAGGTTTCATTTCCTAAATGAACATTCTTTAAAAAAACTCTGAATATGAACAGAAATGTACGTTAGAGAAAGTAGATAAAAGTAGCTGAAAACCGTTCAATGCTAATATAATTACGTGTTCCCCAATCCTTTTTTCATAAACGGGATAAAAGCTTTTAAACGCAATAACTCAATCATTCGACCTTTTTGAAATATGAAATATTGATTCACGCTCTTCGCAAAACATTTCAAACGTTCACGCCAGTTCACGCTGTTAAAAACGCTAAAGGAAAGCAGTAGTTTATCTTCAAACTGATTAGCTTAATAATAGCACAGATAATAAAATACTATACTATAGAAGTCAGCAAAGCTTTGAATAACTTACGAAGTTATTAGCAGAGCGGCCGGAGCTCCGCCGCCTCGCAGCGAGCTGCCGGGCCGCGTAAGCGTCTCCGCCCACTTCTTCGATTAATTCCTCCCATTCCGAATCGTCGATTACTATTTCACCGGAGCCCACCTAGAAGTGATTGCTATGACTAGGACGTTTCGTTCATAGTTTGGTTGAAATTACATTTCGCGTATAAATGAACGAAAGCCAGAAAATATTATTTGACTATTATATTACTATTTATTGGAAAAAACAACGATGTCTAAGAAGTTTGATCAAAAAATGTACCTACATCTCTATGCAGAAAAAAATCTTAAAAAAAAAATATTCACCAAATATAAACAATGATGATTCGAAGTATAAAAAAAGTTAAATATTACATGTCCTACTTGTTACTATCACAAGTCATCGTAAGAAAATATCGACAAAAAAAATTGCACGCTAAAATAGGCAATGAACAAAAATGAGTAGGTACCTTAGTGAAATAATGTACTCCAGCGAATTCCAGCAACGTAGCGATACAATAGAAGAAGCTCATCAATAAGAACCAATCTAGGGCAGTTGCGTAACGCACTTTCGGGAGATCGGTCCTTGAATCTAGACTTATTGTGGACAGAGTCAACACAGTGGTTATTCCCAGACCGACTCGATCAGAAGTTGCCTGAAATAAATGTAAATTAAAAAAAAAAACGTCGACACAAATTTATTTTGACGGCGCCTATCCTTAATTACACCATTCCACTGATAAGATACCATACATCGCTGAAAACTAATTTTCACCAAACACGAAGAAAACACTCTTTACTTTTCAAACAAAAAAAAAAAAACAAAATCAAAATTGGTTCAGCTGTTCAAGAGAAACCAAAAACCCGCAAAGACACGTCGAACTTATAAACCCCGCGTTTTTGCATCGGGGATTAAAAATCATAAGCCATACGTTCATAAGCTACCAGATTCCGTGTTGATTCTCACCTCTCGATGTATCCAAAACGACACCCATGAGAGCACAACGATCAGTATGCACGGCACGTACACTTGAATGAGAAAATATCCCGTGTGCCGCTGAAGATTAAACGACACCTGGAGCACCGAGAAGTCACCTGCACGTAATATTCAGATGTTACTGCGACATTAACATTGCTCAGATTTATGTGGCCATTTTGTAATCATTACTTGGTATAGACATAGTAGAGGGACTATGGAGCTTTTGATTATTTTTTAAGTCCATGCTTATCTTATTAAATTAGAATACTGTAAATGAACGAAATTTTGTACCTAATTATAAGCCATACAGCCATCTGTATTTTCATGACCATAAAATTATAGTCATGAAAATACAGAGGCGGATTCTAAGTACACGAAAGTATTTTTACATCAAGCATAAGCAAAGTAAATAATATTTCGACGCACTCAGAAGGTAATTGTAAGCACTTTTGGCAAATCTGTATCTTTACGAAGCGTAAAAGCCGATTCGTGTCATCGGCGACGATGAACGCCTCAAATACATTTTCTTCATATTATTTGTATTTCGTTGGGGAACTTATTAAATAAAATTTACCCTTGAAAGCGTACTAACAGTGACGGATATATAGAAAGCCAGATTTAGTAAAATTGCCCATTTTAAATCCCTACCTACTAAGTTATAGAATCATGAACATGATTAACATGATGATAAAGTTCATGTTTTTTAAAAAAAAAAAAAACCTTATTTAAAGGACGGAATAATTTATTAACACGAATAGTAAATATTTAAAAATTTAATATAACTAAGATGAACATTGAACGTCTTATCACGTCTTATACACTACAATAGGTAGGTACCTACTGTTTAAATAAACCGTGATCCTTGTTAATTGACGTGAAAAGGAGCACTTCAAGCTTACAAGTTACATCAAATATTATGATGTTTTAAACATTAAACAAATATTGAAACACGCTACGAAACCACATAGTAAATAAAGCATATTGAATACCTGTTATATAGATTTTGATGCGATAAAATACTTTGAAACTGTGAAAATATTGTTTTATTCAGTTAAAATTTAGCATATTTGAAGGCAAGTGTGCGGAATCACATTATACCGTAAGCGGAAAACGTTCGCCAACGTTCCAACCAAGGCTCGTGATTAGTGACAGCGTAAGCTATTATGAGAAGAGGAAACCGATATCGGAATTTAAAGCTCTATGAAAATGATTTTCATACTTGGAGTATTTTTGGAACATTCTCTCTTCATTTCGTTGGTTGAAGGTTTTATGAGAATTAAAATATGGTGTGTTTTATGAACGAAATTTGAATTAGTACCTATAGTGATAGAAATAACAAGATACTTATATCTATTTTTATATGGAAAACTTAAATAAAAGTCTTAAAAGTGGATTTAAATAAAATATTTAAAAAAAAATTATAGTATCAATGTTTTTAAAAAGCCCCTTTAAGTCTGATTAATCTGTTTTAATAGCAAATGATTGCAAGCGTTCATATTACTAATGCAGTCTACGTAAATAAAATTTTAAAAGTAGCACTTGCCGTTTTAGTTGTATGGTTTCGATTGTGTCTACAATTTCTTGTCTAGTTATTATCGATGAATGTAGGACCTCAGGGAAAACTTACTAATTAATAAGCAATTCTCTGAGATTAATGATGGCAAATACATGGACCTTCCTTATTTATTTAGGTACGTATTTATGTGTTGTAATAATCGACATCATTTGGACTTAGTACGATATTTTTCTGCCCTGTAAAACACTCAATATTTTCTCTATACCTATCTGTTAATATGAAATTAAGTCACGGATAATAAATGCAACAAGCTCATTATTTACGCTACAAGTCGGAGTAAAACTAACAATATAGATAAAGTGGATTAAAACTTATACACAATCTAGTTTTCTTACCTTCTCGTCTTGTGAATGTAAAGTTTCTATAAGGAAAACTTATGAGGTCGAATTGAGAAAGAGTCATTCCCGGGACAAAGTTGACGCTCTGCGAGTTCTGCCACTGGTACACTAATTGCTGATTTGAATACGCATCTGAAGAATTCAATTATTTCATTTAGAATTTTTTATACGAAGAATAATATACAATAATGTAAAAAATGCTTAATGATATAATTTAAGATTTAGTTTACAATAAGGGATGTAGGTATGTGTTTACAAAAAAATCAGCAATTGCTCTTAGGAAGTTGAGATAGGTCTTTATAAAGTAAAAGTATTGGTTATCGTTTACCAGTTTATATAAAAAATAAGAGAACATTATTTGAATAAATCCATGCAAAAATATATCCTTATTATTTCGATGTAAACCGATATCGTACCGCATAGGTATTCTGTTGTTGTGAAAACGGATTCCGTCCGCTCCGATAACTCTTTCCGTTGATCGGCGATTATAAAAATCGATAGGGTTTGAATACTCACAGCTTCCAAGGATAAGCGGACATGACTGACGGTCCATCGGGAAATTACGCAGCTCCATTGGACACTTGGCCTTAATCGTCAATCTGTTGGAACAAAATCTTAGCAGAGAACTAGATAGTTTGTAAAAGTATGAATAATTAGGACGAAATAGTTGTGAAGTGTTCGAAATAGAAATTTACTACTTTTAACATTAACATTCTTTGCAAAATTGAAATACAATAGCTAATTAACAGTACTCATTTGCCCATTTATCAAATAAAACATCAAACGGAAGTGTAATATAATTGATCGTAATAGAGTAGAAATAATATAGTTTTATTAGTAATTAATTACATTCGCTCGTAAAGCAATCAGCTGTGAAATCTTAGAAGGAGCATTCTTCACGCTGCCAATTAAAATCACGGACTTTGTTGTAAGCGACGATAAAATTAATGAACCGTCTAGCATGAGACAATTATTCAAAATTTTTAATTCCTAACTTTTCCCATCGTAATTTCTTTGCAAGAGAATGCGAAAGTTATAATGAATTCTGTTTTAATAACTTACCTCATCGAATAGAGAATGTCCCCATGTTGACTGATTCGCAATAACTTATTTGGAACAGTTATTGTGTGGACATAGGAATGCTTCCCGTTATAGAAATAGGTGTCAGGTCGCCAGATTCTCTCCAGCATTTTGATGGACAAGGACAGTGATCGTATTGGACCGAAAAATGACAAGCGCGTGTCCCTCCAGTATTGACGAAAGTAACAATCCATTGAATAATCCTATACAAACATTGTGTAGTTATAGATATTTATTGGCATCGAACATTATTAGTATCTACGTAGATATATACGTAGATATCATTAATGTAGAGCATTATTAAAGTAAACGTTTATTTTTTTTTAAACGAGACTAAAATGAAAACTTGTACTAACCATATCAAGTTCAGAAACTGGCCCCATGCTACGTATTAAAATATTGGTTTGTACCACTGTTGGATATCCTAAAAGAAAAGAAAACAGAATGTTCATACTATGACACATTTCATTTATAAAATAAATAAAAAAAAATATTTTCTCAGTACTTTAGGAAACTACAATAGACAGATTTCATATGCTTTGTTTAAACATACAAACGACGAAATAGTTTCTTACTCATATTACTGTGAATATTTGTTAATTTAAAAATCTTCTAGGTACCTTTCCCATGTGTTGGCAGCTGAGATTTTTCATAGTTCTTCAACAGATTTTCCAAAACCACAGTAATGTTTTTCGAGACCGCATCATTGATGCTTCGCTTATGGTTTACTTTCCAAGCGTCACTTGTGTTGAATTCATCATAGCTGGTATTGAAGTAGTTTATAGGGATATCATCAGGTACATCATGCCATAGCGTGCTTGTGTTATCGCTAAAATTTTTAGCAGTTACAGAGAATATTGTTGGAGTGGCTTGCTCTTTAGTGCTGTCGTGGGATTCCAAGGATGTCAGCGATATTGGAAATGTTCCATTTTTAGTTGTCAAGTAGACGGCTCCTTTCGCATCAACTTTCGTACTGTTATGAGGGAACGTAAAATTTAATATTAGTTCTCATGGACAATGTTGGATTTTGTGTTTTATTATTCGTTTAAATTTATTAATATGTATGAATTCATTTGCCACATTAAAAATAAATTATACCGATTTATGAATTGGGAATACTCCGTGATAAAAGTAGCTAAGTTTTAAACTGTTCGAACAGACAAACTTCAACAAAAATGCATATCTTTGTCTTTGAGATTGTAAAGTTAATTTATCTGCAAAGATTTGTAAGATCATCAATCAAATCTGGAGCTCTCCTGCGTAGATTTCGTCTGTCATGTTCCCTTGATTTGGCCCTTGGTAACAATAAAAATAACGTTCCAATCTCATTTAAGCTTCGAAAACAGTCACGGATTTACGATAGCAATATGAAAACGTCAATAGTAACGACCTACGAGTTCTTACTGATTATATTGTGATGCGATCAAATAATGTATGATTCCTGTGTGAAGGTTTGCTTTAGGTACGGAATCACAACTAGATTATTTGACATCCAATCGTTCGTATAATATTTTCACTAGGTTTTTACTCAATTCAAAAATGTGATGTATTTGAAAAAGTATATAAATTAAAAATCAAAACGAAAACATGCCTTTAACTATCCATTAGTAAAAAATCCCTTGCACACCTTGGCAACGGTCCATACCGGTCTGTTTTATTTCGGATTATGTTAAAAAGTTCTTCTTGATATTGCCACAATTCCGAGGGTCGCTGCGTTGTATTTATTCATGGGAAAAATCTACCCTTTACATTTGTACGAATGCTTTCTTGAAAAATTTGCAGTGATACCTACTGTAGTTTCATTTCAATTGAATCGCGAAACACAGAAATATCTGTGTAAAAATTACCTAGTGATTTTTTTCTTATTTATTCCGACAGACAAATTAAACGGTAAAGGATAATAAATTAAATTTGGTAGTAGATACCAACACAAATGTTTAATTTATGTTAACATGAAGAGCTGTAAAGGTCTTAAAATATTTCCACTTAATACTATCAAGATGTAATACTGTCGTGTAGCTGAAGACGTTCATCGATGTTCCAATTCTCATAATTCTAATTGGACCCTGACACGCTACGATTGCTCCTCATACTATGAATCGACGTGATTGCTTGCTCAATATTTCATATCTTACAAGTACACTTGCTATTCAAATTATATCATCTTATTTTCGGAAGTATCCTCAGCAATCGATTCGTTGATGACAGATCATTAATCGAATTGAAGGGTTTTTAATAAGTGCTGTTTGCTTGAAAATTTTTACAATCACGCTCGAAATGAAAACTTACCTAATACGTACTTACCTGCGATGGAATACTTTTCAGGTCATAAGGGTATTGTCAGGCTTCTAAAAAAAGAGAATGAATCCCAATGGGCTAGATCATAATTAGTTACATTTTCATATACCTATATAATTCTATAACCAATCTCATAAACTTTGCATCATTTTTATCGCACATGCACTCTATCGGTCAAACACATTGAGCTGTAATTAACATTTTTACAATGTTTATTGTTTTGGACCGGCCCTAAGTGGTTTTTAACATCAATGAAAAATGTAAAGATGTATTTTTTCGCAATGTCCTCGAAGGCTGAGCATCTACTTACGGTTTTAAGTGCTCTCTTAAGCGAGTTTTGCTGAAAATACCGAATTCTTTTTTATCGAAAAAGTGTACTTATAGTGTATCACGTCGTAAGCGTGTTGAAGACCTATTACTAAAGTGTACATGTCTTGCAAAACTATATGTACCCGTAGGTACCAATAAAAAAGGTGCATGTAAAGTAGACATACCTACCTACCTACTTAATGAAATTTTTATTCATCGAATCTTAATTTTCACATATTTTCGTTACATCAAACAATGCTTTCAACACAAAGCCATTAAGAATTTGCAACAAAAATGATGATCGCATTTTCGATCAAATGCTCTAATACGTGTGATGGATAAGTTAAATGAGTTCGAATAATCTCGGCTCTCGAAGTTTCTATTGTAAAATCATATCAAGTCCAACCGAAGTGAGTTTATTCATCATCATTTCTGATTCAGTAATCAATTATACTCGACCGCTCTATGCTGTACCGAGAGTTTCAAACAAAACATTTGTATTTTGAATTTTATTGAATTTTAAAGAGATTAAAATTTAAAATAGAATTTGCTTTTTAAGAATGAAATGTTGTATTTTTTCATATTTTTATAACTTGAAGAATAGTCTAAATCTAAAATATTCATTTACCTACATATTTATATCTACACTTTTAGATTTGAAAAAAGTTTCTTTTATTTTGAAAGAGGAAGAATGATCCACAAAAAATGCACATTTAATATGGACAATGACGTAGTTATCGTCTAGTTATGGTTATAAAACTCAATATTCATTAATAGAGATTCGATCTTGATTCGGGAGTTAAAAGGGAGCAAAGCTCATCTCTTATAATTTCACTAAAAGAACACGAGAAAACTTTTTGTAAGTTCGTTGGAGTCCTAAAGAGCCGTTATAAATACCACCGGCTTCTACTAAATCTGTGGCAACCTATTTTTAGGGGGAAAGTTATATGAACGAAAACTTTTAGTATCGAATCTCAAATGCATGTACAGATTTTTATCACTGATGGTCAATCGACGCTCATAGTACTTAGGTAATGTTAGGATATTGATTTTTTATTTATAATTATGTGTTAAACTTTAAAGAGGTAAGTGTTTCATGGAAAATAACCCATAAGTACATGCATTCCGTGATAGTGATAACTTAAAAGCGGTGTTTATTTCAATAAGATCAATGTTGTTTAGATAGGTAGATGATATACATAAAACTATATACATATTTGCAAATCTGTACATGTGGTTAGATCTTTGTATATTTTAATAATATGTATAAAAAAATCCTTATTTTTTATATTATAATATAAAAAAAAATTAAATAAGGTACTAGATTTTATAACATCCCTGCGTTGCCATGCCGTCTTTGTATATAAATTATAAATTAAAATATTACCACGAAGTTTCCGTTCCCTTTTGGTTCCCTTCCCATTTTTTGCATAGAATATTTTACGTGCATTATTATCGAATGGTTCCAATATATTATTTTCACTTGAGAGAAGTGACAAAGCCGTTATTTTGTGCCTCTATTGCAAGAACCTCTATCAACCGTAAGCACTCTTTACTTTTCACTCTTTACTCATCGGAGTACGCAATTTGTCAACTTTCTTTCTGATAAAGGCTTGACATTGCGGTCTATATACATTTAATCGTATTGATGGCCTTGACTGATTTTTGTTATAAAAAACTAGCCTCTCAACTTAGCGATTAAAACTGAAACTAAAAGAAGTACTCATAATCTATGCAAAACCACGCTTAACTCTGGCTGGTAAGGAGATTATCCATTATAAATGTATAGAAATTACGTTGATTCCTTCCCATTACAATTTTTACAATATATTAGGCTTGTTTTTGTCTGGAGATGGAATTTAATTACAGGCTAGATAAGTAACTCAATAGAATAAAATTATTTTTTTTAAACAAGTCCAGTTATGTGAAATAGGTAAGTATCGTGAGTTAAATATTCCTACAAACATATAAGTTTCAGAAAAATAAAATTGACCATAATTTGTTTGGAAATATATTCTCAAAACACAGAAACGTGAGTTAATTAGTAATGGGAAACTCAGCTATCGTGCAAAGTTTCTAATATTAAAAGTCAATTTTACCATCAGATATTTAGACACAACGGAGCATCCCTTAGCGATGGGTTATTGTTACTTTTACTTAAGGTGGATGCTACGGTCTGTTCCCAGCCAATGTCCCGCTAGATGGCGCTGAATTCTACATTTCTAGTTTATTTGAGTTTTTGCGTAATTGGAAAACCTTTAAAAGTCGTAGGAATAGTCAGGGCGGTTACTGAATATTATATTTTATTGAAATATGTCATATCATTGCCTTAAAATCCACCCAATTCGGTAAAAAATTGCGTTATAACATCTGTCATTGCATACAGGGTCGTTTACACACACAGACGTATACAAAAATGATAAAGATTTAACTCTAGATGGCGTGAATCGTGAAACACAGACGTATACAAAAATGATAAAGATTTAACTCTAGATGGCGTGAATCTAAAACAAGTTTTCCATTTTTCTGTATGGGTAGACAAAACTTAAAAACGCCACCTGCTACGGTTTATATTATGAACGATTAGCTTTCCGCCCGCATTTAAAAAAAACCCGCATAGTTCCCGTTCCCGTGGGATTTCCGGGATAAAACCTATTCAATGTGTCCAAGTTACGTTCTATATGTGTGCTCAATTTCATTGTAATCGGTTCAGTAGTATTTGCGTGAAACACACACATACACATCCTCACAAACTTTCGCATTAGTAGGAAGTAGGATTGTTATAAAAATAAAAGTTATATTTGTTGGTGTAAGTAAACTATTTTATTGTAATTTTGGGAAATAAATAATGTCAAAATTGATTACAATAAAAAGCAGTTTTATTTTATTACATTACACTATTGTTTTTTTTATCAAAACATGTATTTGAAGTACCATATAATATTATGCTGATCCAAGCATTTTCACTCAAAACTAATGATTTGTAAAAGTAAATCATTTCAATATACATTTCATAACCAACAAGTAAGAATAATTATTATGGATGAAGGAAAGGGAACTCTACTACTGCTACTTGATTTTTCACGTGCATTCGATACTATAGATATTACTTTGCTTCTCTCCAAACTAGCCTACTACGGATTAAGTGATAATAGCATCAAGTGGTTTAAAAGCTACTTAAGTAATAGAATGCAAACTGTGATGGTCACAAAAGAGGATGGAAGCAGGTTGTTCTCAGAATGTACCAGCATAGGAAGAGGAGTTCCGCAAGGATCAATATTAGGGCCACTTTTATTTATTTTGTACAGCGCAGATATTATAAACAACATTAAACACTGCAGTTACCAGATATATGCGGATGATGTACAACTCTATCTCTCATTCTATCCTAGTGAAACTACACAAGCACTTGACCACATGAATTCTGACATTAAGCGAATTGACTCTTGGGCACAAAAAAACTCCTTGATTCTGAATCCCCTCAAAACCAAGTACCTTATATTAGGAAATCCCAAAGTAATTGAAAAAATAGCTAACCACGATCCTGTCATAACAATAAATTCAAGAAAAATTGATCGTGTGCATGAGGCACGTAACCTGGGACTAATTTTTGACGAACACCTTAGGTTTGAAAAACACATTAACAAAACAATCTCCACCTCATTCTACAAATTAAAAATGCTTTATAGAATAAGAAATTATATCGAAACACCTCTACGCATTCAACTATGTGATGCTCTTATCCTCTCCAGATTCAATTACGCCGACACTGTTTATGGCCCCAGACTTCTTTCTCGCACACAAACAGCGATACAGCGCGTACAAAATGCGTGTGCGCGTTTTTGCTGGGACATCCCTCCAAGAAGTCATGTGAGCCCCTACCTTAATACCGCAAACGTCCTCAATATGAAAAAAAGACGCCAGGTACACTTTGCCACTTTACTTTTTGGATTGATGCAGTCGAAAATACCCACATATCTCTACGAAAAACTCGCATGGGTAGGTGAACGAAGTGCCTTAAACTACCTAACTAGGTCTGCAAACTGTAAACTGTCCATACCCAAGCACCACTCAGCAGCATTCAAGGGTAGCTTTCGATACAATGCCACTAAGTGTTGGAACAACATCCCACCACCATTAACCAGTTTGACAAATATTAATAATTTTCGTTTCCAATACCAGAAACATATTTTAAAATCCTGTTCTAACACTTAGTGCATTTGTATCGAATTACACATTAAATATCTATTTCATTACATAATATTATATACGTATTTATTCTCTGCCTATCTATCATTATAATTATTAACATTGTATACATAATTTCATTTTATTTATTTACATTATATACATAATTACATACTGATATTATATATATTATATCTATCATATTAATAGAAATATATCTTTCACATAATATACTCATGTTAAATTTTCATTATATGCAATTCTAGACTGAAACTCCAATAGTCACCTGGGGTCACTGAAAATCAGTGGTGGTAAGGTATTAATCACCTTGCCATCATAAGCTGAGTTGGCTCCATTTGTCAGGTCACTCACTGCCACATTACCTACTGTTTCTTAGGAATAAGCTTCTTCTTATTCTTATTATTTTTCTTTTATTTGTTTTTCCTTTGTAAATCAATTTGTAATCATGATGTGATTCTGACAATAAATGTGTTTATTATTATTATTATTATTATTATTATTATTATTATTATTATTCCTACCTACAACAACAAACCTAAAACACTATTTACTATGGGAAAATAACCAGGAAGGTGAAAAACATATTATTATTTTATTATTTACGATTTCGACGCACTCGACTTTTAGTAAATTATAGTAGGTAAACATATTATGGTTTTGATTTTTGCTATTAGTATAAGAAAACTGCGTGTTCAATGCACGTCGGGGTCACGCAACTGTGGAAGGAGGAAGGTGAATTCCTCCATCGAATAAGGTGAAGTTTATCAACATACTCGATTGGCCGACCGGCCTCAATGAAGTATGTCGGAAAGTTGTATATGTTCTGTGTGACGAAAAAATTTCGCTTGCGCGATTCAGAGCGAGGTGTTGTACAGTATACCTAATGAAGTTTTTCACTTTTTGATTTTACAGCAAATACAAAATAAAAAATATACAATGGATAATATGTAAATTCTAAACAAACTACTACCAAAATACAATTAGAACAAAAATCATTTGACTTGTTGATTTCGGCCGCGGCGACGCGACGCGTAACGTGAACGGAGTAGTGATACCTACTTTGATAAAACAAACTACATATATTGTTTGTCTGTCTGAAAATTCGGAAAAGCATATTTTGCCAATGTTTGCAAGTTTAATTTTGTGACTACTTTGGTAGTTTACCGATTTATAATAATATTGTATATAATATCGTTGTATATTCAAACACAATAAAATATGATATACTGATTTATCACTGGTTTCAGTGATGAACTGATGAGTCAATGTTAGCCACTATACTTTCGTCATACGTGTGTATGATTGATGTGATTTGCAACGTGGTGATATTTCAGAAAAATCACGGGTCAAATTGTTGTTTTCCCACCGAAAATATAACTGCGTTATAAGAATAACTATACCTACGATAAATTATACATAATACAATATAGTCTCAAATGCATACTAGTGAAATATTTTAATTTGAATCAATAAAATAAAAAAAAATAAAAAATAATAATAATACAAAAATAAATTCACAACACAAGAAAATCCGCGCGCAAATCATAGCGCGTGACAATACGAGCCGACGACGAAGGAGCCTAACAAAAGTACCTACAATCATAGGCGGCTCGTGACAAAATTGTATGGCCGTGTTCACTTGAAATAAAACAACGAAAGTAGGTACTTACCATACCTACCAAATTTCATGAAAATTGTTTCAGTAGTTTAGGCGTGATTGAGTAACAGACAGACAGACAGAGTTACTTTCGCATTTATAATATTAGTATGGATTTCAAAACGAATTCAATTATTATTTAGCAATAATTAGAAAATCCCCGAATTTGCATTCGTGATCGTATTCATACTTCATAGTGTTTGTCTACACTAATATTATAAAGAGGAAAACTTTGTTTGTTTGTTTGATTGTAATGAATAGGCTCATAAACTACTGGACCGATTTTAAAAATTCTTTCACCATTCGAAAGCTACATTATCCACGAGTAATACTTATAAGATAGGTTTTATCCCGGAAATTCTACGGGAACGGGAACGGGAACGAGTTTTTCTTTGAAAACGCGGGCGGAGCCGCCGGGCGGCGGAAAGCTAGTTTATAAATAATAGAGGAGTGGCAACGTCGCGCGCAATTGCTGCTGTCATGCGATGCGCAACGTCGCTTGATTGAACGCTCCGAAAATGGCTATTTTTCCATAGTAAATCTTTTGTTTCACGCGCAGGACTGATTTCTCTTTCACTCTTATTGGATTTCGTATGTAGGCAATGTACTGAATGTTGTTTCATAGGAGCGAAATCGAGAGCGCTCCGTAAGCTCCGTTTCGCGCGTTACTTATGAAATGAACAAGAGTGTATGTAATGATGTATTTTATTTGTAATGTGTAGTTACTTATTTTATTGATATTAGTATTGTAGTTTTTTACGATAGATTTTAAATAATGAGCAGGTATAACTTTATTATTAATTATTTATGGGAGTTTACTGCACCAGCGCTCCTGAGGACGAGCCGCCAAGGCCGCCGCTGTTCAAAACGCTACCTGCTACGGTTTATTATGAATGATTGTTATAAAAATAAAAGTTATATTTGTTGGCGTAAACTATTTTATTCATCAATTTTGGAAAATAAATAATGTTAAAATTGATTACAATAAAACGCAGTTTTATTTTATTATTACATTACACTATTGTTTTTTTTTTATCAAAACATGTATTTGAGTAGTTAGTAGCATATAATAATTCTGATCCATGCCTATTCACTCAAAACTAATAACACTAATGATTTGTAACAGTAAATTATTTCAATAGGTATTTGAACATTTCATAACCAACAAGTAAGAATAATTCGTATACAAGATACAATAACAAAAATCTAAAACACTATTTATTATTTTATTAACTATATTTTATTATGTGAAAATAACCAGGAAGGTGAAAAACATATTTACGATAACATAGTAAACATAATTATGGTTTTGCTATTAGGTAGTGTCAGGAGAGATTGCGTGTTCAAATCACGTCGGTGTTACCATTGTGGAGAGAGGAAGGTGGAATACCTCCAACGATAAACAAGCCTACCTACTCGACTGGCCGGCCGTTGAAGCCCTAATAAAAGATGTCGAAAAGTTGTAAGTGTTTTGTATGGAAAAAATTTCGCTTGCGCGATTCAGAACGAGCTGTTATATTTCAATTTTATCTTTTTATACCTGGTAGAACTGGCCGACGAATAAAAAATATCGTATTAGAATAAATTTAAACAATAAATTACGTAACAAAAAAAGGATTGTAACTGAATTAGGTATGTTTGTTTCTGGGCGCACCGTTTTCGACGACGCGACGCGCGACGTAAGCGTATAGGTATAGGTACCTACTTTGCTAAAACAAACTAATAAAATTGTGTGTCTGTCTGAAAATTCGGAAAAGCATATTTTGCAAGTTTGTGATTACTTTGATAGTTTACCGATTTATAATAATTGTAATTGTAATTGTTTATTATATCATTTGCAATGTGGTGAAATTTCATAAAAATCACGGGCCAATTTTTTGTTTTGAATCCCACCGAAAATATAATTGCGTTATTAGAATAATTAATTACTATACCTACCCACGTTCAATTATTACAATATAGTCTCAAATGCATGCTAGAGAAATACATATTGCAATTTGATTCAATTAAAATGCATAGCATACAAAAATAAATTCACAACACAAGAAATTCCGCGCGCAAATCATAGCGCGTGTCAATGAAATCAAGAATGTTATCAAGCCGACGACGACGCCGAACAAAAGTACCTACGACGGACGACCACGCTTCGAGTTGCCAAACAACAATAATGAGTAATAAATTGTTTACAAAAAAAACATAGATTTCTAAGGTTTTAAGTTTTATTTTATTTTATTGTTATTTTTTTTTGAACGATTGGAAATGAAATTACTCAATTATTACACTAAGAACTTTGATTTATTAGAATTATAAGATAACGAACGCGATTCATGCGCACGACATCTAGCGCATCGCCTGTGCGTGACTTTTGCCAAGCAAACGAAAGGCGATGTTTAAACATCGACGCGCTAGATGTCGTGCTTGGCAAAAGTCACGCACACTACTGTAAAAGTGTCGAATTTTGCCGGTATTTCACTGTTGTTTTTCTAAGTAAATAATGTAAGTTATTGATTAAAAAGGTCGATCGCGGACACATTTCATTGTATAGAAGTGATAAAATGATTAGTTTTAAAGAAAGAGTGTCTGTGTTAAGTGTTTAGTCGTGTGCAAAAATGTATGGAGGGACGGTCGGAACATTCACCTTAATGGAATTTCTTAACCAAACGAAAGACCCATTATTGAAGGGAGCCTGCGCATTAATCGAATACTAGTCTAATTTTCTTGTGCTAATATTATTTTCACGAAACTAATTAAAACTGTTTGTTATCTTGCTACTTTATAAACAAAAACAGAAAATATAAAGTAAATTATTTATTAACAATTTGATACGGTTTCGGCTTAATTGAATATTTATGAATAATTTAAGAAAACCGTCACAGAATTTCCGGGATTTCTGTTGCCGTCGGCTGTTCTTAAAGGACCTTTTTTAAATCCCAAATTCAGTGTTTTTATCCCATATACTGATCGATCTCATTAATCCGCGGAACATCAACGTGCAGAGCCACTATAAAATCATATATAAAGACTAAAATGTTACTTATGAGGAAAACGATATTAATTGTTTGAACGCTTCGGTTTTCGTCTGATAATGTCCGTGGATCAGATAAAACGCAAAGATGTCCTATAAGGACTACAGCACTAGGAACTGGCGGGGCCACACTTTGAAATTGTTCTAGGATATATCCAAATGCCATCAAAGCATGTCCAAAATATGGTAGGAATGACTCCAAAATCAAATCCAAATCGAACATTTGTCTGCGTCATGTGATGTGTTTATTCCATGGCCGATATTGAATCACGAAACCTGTAGATTATTTATAGCCATAGGTACATCGGTTTTGGTGACATATCAATTTGAGGCGACATCCTTTTGAAAATTTGCTTGTGACAAAAACGTAAGTGGGTAGATATTCCATTTATGTAATCCTTCTTATATCGAAGTTAAAGAAGTTATTGATATCTCATAGAATAATACTAGGTACACAGTTTGTTATTGGTAATTAAAATTTGTCTAAACACCACAATCACATAGCTTGCATTATATTTGATTCCAACTACGCCAATAATTTCGATGGTTTTTGCGTTAGACTCTTTAAATTCATTTCATGTTTTCAAAATTGATGTACCTATATTTATTCATTTCGATTAATGAAACATGTTGTTTTTAGGTCTTGTTTTAATTTATAATTTTACATAGTGATCTAAGCATAAAATATTGACATCTTTCACTTGACAAAATGGCATTTGGTAATACCAGTCACTAAATAATAACTAAAATGCTTATTTATTATCTACTTTGTACGTTACAGTTGCACCTGTGATTGAATATATCGAAAAATATGTGAAAAATATTTATTGAAGAAAAATTAAAGAGAAGAAAAAGTTGACTTTAGGTTAGTGTACGTAGGTATTATTAATTGCTTAACACTCGCTCTACATTTCATATCTATATCAAATAACACTATAATTTTCATCAGTACGGGAAAAGTTGAAATAAATAAAATTGAATCAGTAATAGGAATATTAAATGAATCAGAAAAAATAAAATCAATAATAATTAGATTCGATAATTTTAAAAATTCAGTCAAACCGTAGTGATAAAAATAAATAAGTCCAATTTCAAAAAGAATGAAAACAAAGGTTACAATTATAAGCATCTTGTTGTATTCAGCTTGGGACCCTGAAAGTATTCACAGCGTCTCCGTAGTTATACGTGTTGTGCATAAACCTTTGTGTTGCAATCTTGACGAAACTAGGAGAAAAAATATAAAATGTTTTGTATTCCATCTCTTTCATAGCCCGTCTTCATCGGTACAGAAATATTATTCTAAATTGGACTCTTACACGGATGGAATGCGGGAGACCACCTGGGGAAGGTAATCACTTTTAGGCCTTAAATGTAGAGCAGTTCCCTCTTTTAACTTATTATAAATATTATAACTAGTTGTGTGAATATAGTGACTAGATAATAAAAGAAAAATTATAAAACAATAACGAAACAATAATATTAATTTCTGGAAAGACTGAAGCTGTAAAGTTGGTCAAACTCAAAGGAAATTTTGTTAATAGATATCTCGTTAGTGATATCCGTTACAAGGCTATTTTATCAAGATTTTAACAAGTATTTATAGAACTTGTTGTATTTAAGATTGATAGAGGTTGTCATATTTTGTGTCAAGTAGAAAAATAGCATCTGGTGGAGAAACCATCGCTCATGGAATGATAATTTACAAGTCGGACCGTGTCCCCTATTTGTTGCGCTTATGGCGGACGCTCTTTATAAGTTTTAAATTAAAATAATTATATGTAAGTATTTTTTTCTGTTTGTTATGTAAAACATTTTAAATGATTGCTATCAATTTTATTACTCTTTAGGTAGTAGAAGGAAATTATATGCTTCACAATCATTAAGTGAATTTAATAAGAACCGTCCACCATGTCTTTGTACAATGCGATATTTCGGAATTCTTCAGTCGTACTAAAAACAGGCGCTTTTGAAACCAATTGATTTTATACTGGTCCTGCCAGAACTTTCATCCTATAGATCTATATAGGGATGGAATTTCGCTTACTTTTGCTCTTTTTTTTTTGTTTTTTTTTGCTTAAGTTACGTAGAGCCAGTAGCCAGTAGGCACTATAATTTAAGTGCAAACTCCAGTATGATACATTTGTGTATATCTTAATTAAAGGGATTAAAACTTACGAAAAAGGAAATTCATTATTGGTGAGGACATAACACTAAAAGAACAGTATATATGGATGTGTGGACATAAAGTTCTTTTCTTCGTATTTTGTGCGCTACATTAATCACAAGCAGAGTTCAATAATGGATTGGAAAATGGTCGTTGACATTGACTGTCATCTTCGCTCGATAATTGGCAGTGTTTCAAGTTACTACCCAGTGATGATGCTTTGCTTATCAGATAATGTGACGGTCGCCCAAGAGCACGTTAGAATAATCGTGTATACTTCGGCGTATACGGATTTTAAATTATATCGTATATTTATTTGCGCATTGAAATTGTATTTGTAGAACAGGAAAAACTAATATCATATCATATTTTAAACAGTCTATTATAATGATTTCACTGTTGAATTCTGTGGATTATATTTGTATTACAAGATATAGATATTAAAGATTTGCATATACATATGTATCTATTGCTCTTTCAAGCAGAATTTCTTAATAGATAGAGCAGTCATAATAATAAGCAATGGTTATTAATAATATTAAAGAAATAACCAATTCGTAGGTTTGCTTAATTAATTATAACTATAGCTTGTATTCTATGTAAAATAAGTAAATTACAAAACTAACTAATAATGAAACGAAATCATCATTTTACTATAAAAAAATATGAAGATATACTGCGCTTAAAAGCTATTTAATTCATAATATTTCAATTTCTTTAAGTAGATTGCATTGCAGGTAAGTAATATGCCAAGCAAGTTTTTCGGTATTGTTCGCTTTCGAGACGAAATTTGTTGTTTTCGATTTGTATTTTAAATGAGTTTGTTAAGCCTCTTCGTTTTGTGAAACTAGATTGAGGAATAGGGCATACGGGAGATTATAAAAACTTTGGAAGAGCATGTTTTCCATATCCCGACGTCTTGGTTTTATATTTTTATGTATCAAATACGAGTTGAAATTTCTTATTGATTTTATGATAAGTTTTAATTACTACTACTACTACTACTTTTCTATATGCAATTAAATGTTGTATCATACATTTGTTATATTATGTACTTAAAGAGTGGCTTAAATTGTTTTATCAAATAGAACTCGAGCTTGAAAAATTGAATTCAATTACAGCGACGACTAGGGAGAATTAAATAATTGTCTATGGTCTATGATGAAATAAAATGTATTTCATCTTTGGAAATATATAATAGAATCAGCGTGTGACTTTACTCACATAGTATCTAGGTTATAAGTAGATATATATAGTTTCTTTTTCTACTACAATTAAGTCCATCGATATCAATTGCATACCAAATCACCACCCTATACCTAATTTGACTTGTAAACTTTCAGATTTGTAATATTACAATAATTAAAAACTTAAAATTTTTTGTTCAGGAATTTATGACTACATATAACACAATATATTTCTTTAAATATCACATTCTTAAAGAATGTCATAAAATTATTCCATAAATCTAAGTTTCCAAGAGCTGTTACGGAACATTTCATCATAAAAACTTCTTCTTTAGCTATATGGTAATACAGCATTTTCTAATACAATACGTGACCCAAAACGCTTAATTTCATTTATGTGAATTCACAAAAAGCTTTATAACGAATGTCTGGGTCGGTTATTGAAAATATTCATAATTTTTTGTGTATCCTGTAGGCATAATTAAATAAGATCGCCTTTGAAGAAAGATACTTTCAGAAAATTCGTCACGTTGATGTCACAAGCGTTCAAAGGAAGCTCATAAATTTCAATACTCTTTAAATGTATAGGGTTAGAGCCCTTGAAAGGTTCTTCAATAGACATCGAGAGTGTGATAAGCGCAAGGGATGTGATTTGCTCGCGGGCAAAAGATAGCGAACAGTTTATTGAATTCCTATGCAACACTCCTCATCCCGTACTTGTGTAAGATATTAACTCATGAGAATGTTGTACAAGGCAGTTGTAAAGAACATATAAAGTTATATAAGTACTATAAGTTTACTAACAATACAACTTTACGCATCGACATTGTTGTGATAAGTGAGATTCTTAATTAAATATCTCATTTACTGCACAATGCACATACATATATAAGTTTTCAAGCATATTTGTATTCAAATTCAACAGAGCATAAATAAATCTCTGGTTTTTAATTCTTGACACACATTTAAATTGAATATGGCACACTTTCATGGTAGAATATCCTGGTTGGCGGACATCATGGTCGGAGAACATCCGCTTAGTATTTCAATAACGCTCCATCCTAATCTATCAGTGTATGCGAGCTTAGTTCCGTTCCACAGACTACAGACTACAATGAACGATCGGACACCATTTCGTACTCCAACTTTGCACTCATGGTAAATGGGTAATAAAAGTTTGCTTAGTTGTACAATTCATCATGTGCGTTATTGATGTTATAGCGCGTAAATGGTTGCGCTTTTCAATAATTTTACACTCTTTAAATTTACTGTTTTTTTTTTTGTTTTATACCTATTGCATATAAAAATTAAATATTATGTACCTAATTTAATGATTATATCAATAATTATCGATCAACGTGTAAGCAACATGTAATTTATATGAAAGTGTTGTTAAAGTAGGTATAGTGTGGTTGCTACATTACATTTATCGTTATTTTTTGCAATAACTATTCAGTATCCGGAAAAATAATTCTAATATCATATTTAACCGTCGGATATCAATCATACATATCACAAGTTAAAATACATGA
>CAJQZM010040308.1:0-14922 GCA_907164665.1 Colias nastes | reverse complement strand
ACGATTGAACTCGGCTCCTATTTTTACATTTATGTTTTTGGTGGGATATCATTACTTTTTGTACAGAAAATTATTCTGCAAATTTGATTTACTTTATGAATATAATACTTTTTATATACGATTTTTTATTTTATTTTTTCTTGCGGTTTCTCTGTATGGTTTGTTTAGTATTATTTTCTATATTTTCTTGTATGTTATGAATGTCAGCGCACATTGCCCCGTCATTATCTGCAATTTTTTAAACTCGTTTTCTGTTTAAAAGATTACATGATTTTCTAAACATCCAGCGTGAATTTGTACACACACTATTACCAAGATGCAAAGATCGTTGTAGAAGAATCGTCGCCTTACTCCATGACGTTACGGTATTGCCATGACGCGATCTTGAAATTTTACTCTAAACGTGCCTAAAGATGTTTCACTTATATTAATATTACGCAAATTCAATCATTTCGACCTTCGACGAAGCCTTCTTCCATTACACTGAAATTAAAACTAAACTAAACACTCATAAATAAAGAATAAATAAATGTGAATATGTAAAATTATATATTACTAGGTTTCCGCCCGCGGCTTCACCCGCGCAGTCAAAGAAAAACCCGCATAGTTCCCGTTCCCGTGGGATTTCCGGGATTGCGTCATTTTCCCGGGATAAAAAGTAGCCTATGTCCTTTCTCGGGTATCAAAATATCTCCATACCAAATTTCATGAAAATTGGTTCAGTAGTTTAGGCGTGATTGAGTAACAGACAGACAGACAGAGTTACTTTCGCATTTATAATATTAGTATGGATTTTTAACTGTATGAGCAATATTTTTATTACAATTTTCTTTTATTTTACGTTTAATAACAGTTTTGAATAAAGAAATCATGCAATCGAAGTAATCCGCCCTAGTGATACTAGCGCGAGTGAGTGTGATGTCAGAGGCGCATCGAATCTACAGATGTTTCGTGCTAAAATATGTAAACTTCAATAATCTATATCTCAGTCATTTATTGATGGATTTCAAATTTTTTTTCGGCCACTGATTAGTTTTGATCTATTTTTTAAGACTAGTAAGGTGAATATAATATTTTCTATTTTTATAAACTTTTCCATTTTTCCATACAAACAAAATTAATGTCATTGAAAAAAAAAATTAAATACAGATAAATTCAGTATTTTCTGATTTTTTCCTTTGTACACTCACTATTACCTAGTTGATTACAAAATTTGAACTTTCTAGGTCATCTGGAAGTGGGTTAGGTTTTGTATATATCTATAAGTCAGTCAGTCTTAAAAATTGCGATTTTTGGATATTAATATCTACGCAACTGTTTAATCTGTATTTATGAAAGTTAAGTTTCTTGTTTATCTTGAGGTCCTCTTGATATGTACCAAATTTGGTTTATTTAACTTAAATAGTTTTCGAGTTATAAGGGGGTGAAAAGTGGCTCGAAATGGTTCGTGTAAATATACACACGGCTGCTGCTCGCCAGTTCTCTTCGCTTGAACTCGGCTTGACACGCTGCCGCGTGTCTAGATTCCTCGAGCATGACGAATTCCGATATTACTTATTGGATTTGCAGAGCCCATCACACTCTATCTGTCACCACACTATTCTTATTAATATTGGAATTTAATATTATACGGCAGAACATTTTGTTACCACGTCTTAGATCTACGATCGCATGGGTATGTTTTTTGAGGCGTGAATTTCTTATGATTGCCCCGGTTATTGAACAAATTTTTTAAAATGTAAAGTTGTCGATCAAAGTCTCTACATCACACAATGTTAAAGAATGACTGAATAGAACGTGATAAAACTGACTCAGATCTAAAATAATAATGAATTTGAATCTATTAATTATTTTTTTTTTTACAATATGTACTTAATCTTGTTTGTTAATAACAAATTATTAAATGTCTTCATGTTTCAAGCTGCAATACGTAAATCATCGTAGGTAATTAATTATTCATTTTCTCTTCCAACGAATATACCATATTTTTTTGGCAAGCACAACATTGTCCCTGTATTCAGTAATGCAATTTATTAAGAGGAAATTGGGGAAAGTAATAAAATGTGGTTAAATTGCAAAACGGAACCGCAGTCCAGCGCGCCCGCAAGATCCGCCATGTTGGAGGGCAGTTTTGCTTTGATGTTTGCAAGAAGGTTTTAACCGAACTCAGGGAATTCGTTACTCACTTGATTTGAGTATTTATTAGAAGTTAGAACGGTATTTTTTTATACTTAATAATATTATCCAATATCTCCTATTCTCCATAGATACTGCTTTCCGAATCGGTGCAGGTAAATGTTAAAAATATGTAAAGACGATTCGAAAGTGCTTCTAAGAGAAGTCTAATTGAATAAATAAATGTTTGAGTTTGAGTTTTGAGTTTATCTACATTAATATTGACTAGATGTGGATTTTTTTTGCTACTACTACCTATTTCATTCTCAAAAAGTCATAAAAAGAGTTATTTTTTATTTCAAAACAAATAATGAATTTAATTTCGTAGTTTATTCCAAATATTTAATCTATAAACAAATTAGATATGTATGTATTAAATCTAGCTGCAGAATATTTATCATATTTACCGAGTCTCTACGTTACATGCTAGAGCGGTCTTTTGTGCTTTGTGTTACGAAGATTGTGAATTATGCTTCTTAGAGCAAAGCCTTCAAATTCCATTATTGCGATATTATGAGAGAAATGCAATTATAAAACAAAAAGAGTTTTTAAGTATTATTATTTTTTTACATTACGTGCCTTTTCGAATATTTTAACTGCAACACATAAACCGTTTTGTTTCAAATTAATTTAGTATAAAACAAAATATAACTTCTAATACACAAAAGTCATTCCTAGCATCACAAAGACAATAAAGAATAATAAAATACCTATTATTACAATATACATTACAAAGCCAACTCAATGTCACGATTCCATTATACTCTCGCATAAGAAAACTTGATACGAAAAAGTAATACGATATCTACATTTTAAATACAACAAACGAAGAAATGCGAAGATGTCAAACAGGAACGTCCGAAGAGGGTTACCTTTGTACCGAATACATAGAGCTATTTATTAAAAGTACGCAAACCAAATACATTGACTATTTTCATAACAATAATATTTTGAGCCTATATTAAACGACGGTTGCGATTTACGCTGACAATTAAAAAGTTAAATTTTTATTTAAACTGTGAAAAACTTACCTTACAAAGATGATAACTGCTAGTAGTAAAGGCCGGATCGTCATGACGGTTTTTCGAAAATTTACTTTGACACGGAACAAACGCGTAGTAGTTATTTATTTCAATTTGCGCGTGTATGGAGCTTTGAAACTACGAGAATTGGACGTCTTGTTGATGTTCGCGCCCTCGGAGCCTGTCTCGAGTGTAAGAGATTTACAATTATACGCATGCGCTAACAATCTTTCTATGAAAATCACCATCGTTATCGTAAACTTTGTAAAACAATTTACAGCATTATTAAATGTAGAATAGTACCTAATACATTGTTTATTTTAACTTTATCATAATTAAGTCATTTTCTGGTGAAATTGTGAAATTTTTGGACATACACAATTTTGCAATTAGTTTTTTAATAAATTATGGGTAGACCCAACGTTAAATATTTAAACCGTGCTGAAAAAAAAATTACCGCCGGAAAAAGTTACAATCCGCCTTAAAATTACCGTCCTTTTGAGCTTCTTGGCCGTGAATTTTGATGAACTCCGTCTATTGAAACAGAGAGAAATTTCATAACTTACCTATGTATGAATATTCTCGTCATCTTAAAGTAGTATTTGACATAGTACTATGAACTATAGAAGATGACTCATTATGCGGAATGTTTAGCAGCGTATTATTTTGGGATTTAATATTTGCAACTTTAGTTTTGCGGACTTATTTTATAAAAAGTTTTATGTTACCATTTATAAGTTTTTGTAAAATCTATTCATACGATTCTACGCACACGTCTATACACGTATAAGTATGATAGTCATTTATATTTTTCAATGAGCCTTACCTTATCATTAGCTATTAATTTACAACAGTTAAATAAAATAAAACTCTAGCAAAGAAAAATTTCAATGCAGAACAGTTGACCTATGACCTTAATATCTGCATTAGTAACAGAAATTGACGTATTTTATGTATTCATATACAAATTACAATCATTATAATATGAAAGCTCGAAGCTCATGTAGGTATAAAAATAACGGACCAAGTGTTTTCAAAGACCAAATTTCTAATATTGGTTCACTATATAGTAGATAAATTTTGCATGTATTTGTTGTATTTTTCAAGTAAGTATTGATTCCAACGAAGCGAACAGAGACAAAATCATGGCTCTGTCTTGAATGAAACAATGGCTGACAAATGACGGAGTCCCGAGAGCTTAGCTGATTGCCACTGAGATCATAGTGCATCTCTAATTTTACGTCTTAATAGATGTTTCTCAACTTAACATTCAAAGGCCTGTTACTTTCTTTTGAAATAAGGATTTATAATATATTTATAGACGCTGAATGAAAATATTATTAATGATGCATATTATAAGATTTATAAGCTTAAAATTATTAATTTAAATAATATGTTATACCTAGGTAATTGTAATGCAAAATAATTTAATTTGACACAAATATGTTATTTTTATAACAATAACTACCTATATATGTATTTATTTTTTGTTTATATGTAATGTATACGGTGAGCTTTTAAATACAATGTTAGCATAATCTCTGTAAATTTTAATATTTCGCTTAATATTTTAATTGAACTTGTAAGATTTATTGATGTCGTAAAAATGTGCTACAATAGTGTGACGTCATACAAAGTGCGAGCATCATTCACTTTTAAAATCGTCCGTGTCGTCCTTAATAAATTGAGTTTACAGCAGATTTGAGGATTGATTAAAATGCAAATTTCATCATGCTTAGCTCAAGCGGAATTTCAATTATCGTGTCGTTCAAACGTACTTTTCTCTTTACAGAAATAATGCTGAAATTTACTTTGGAGATTTAAATGATTCGCTTTTGACAATTATTGTAATTGTTATAACAATTTTGCTACGGTGTAATGTTTCTTGATTGATTTAAAATGCGCAAAGTAAACTATAATAGAAAGAAGCAAAACGTTTTGGCCTGATCGCTTCTAGACTTCGAATAGTCGAATTTGATTTTAAATGAACACCTATCTGTACATATACTGGAAGTATGATAGAGCTAAATAGTTCACGAGTCAAACATTTTGTGAGCGTGTTTAGCTTTGAGGAGAAACAATGAAGGCAGTTTAAATGACCACATTATCTTGAGTTGGCGTCCCGCTGTTAACTCTGTGTAGATAATCTTGTATATATCCGGTACTTTGCCGTTATTTAGAGTTAACGCTTTATTGTTAAATTATGTAAAGTTTCCTTAATCTATAACAGTTATTTTTGGTTTTTTAAACTTATGTTGCAGAGATAGACACTAGATATAATACATACTACTAGAATTTACTTATTTCATTATTATATTTAATAATTTTCATATTTTTTAATTTACAACGTCAATAGCAAATATCTTATGGTTAGTTCAAAATTCTTGATAGGTATCTTATACTTAAATTTAGTGAACGTTTCAGGACCAATTTCCTGTCTGTCCAGACTTTCGGTAAATGTATGAGCTCATGATAAAAACGCTGATGAAATGTCTACACATTAAAATTAATGAGATCCCTGGAGACGTTACTTCATTTTATGATTTCATATACGTAGTAGATATTTATAGAAAAGATTATGAATATTATGTTAAAGAATATTCAGTTAATAATAGCCACGATATTACATAGTATTTATAATTTTTCATCTAAAATAACCTAAGCAAAAACACGTAGGTAATAAAATTGAGAATCGCTATAGAAAGAAGCTCTATAGAAATCTCTCGTCTGTAGAAATTTTACTTTATAAAATAGAAATAAGTGAGTATTTAATTTATAGGCAAATCGATAAAATAGTAAATATAATTATTTTAATAAGAAAAATATTTTGTTTATTGGTTGTAAAATTAACCTGACATTATCTACAACACACTTATCATGTCTGAAATGAATTGAATAATGAAGTATTATAAATTTAAGTTTCATTTCAATTAGAACATGAAATCTACATACTAAACTGGTCTGTGAAATTTGTGAGTATAATGAGAACGAATCCTCTCTTATAAAACATACTAATTCTATGCTTGGCCCGTGTTTTACTGGAATGAGTGGAATGAAGAAAAAACCACTACATCTGAGTAATTATTTATATGCAGATTTATACATCGACTAAAAATATAGGTATAAAATAAATATTGTCGAAATAATATAAGCTTCTGTGTGGAGATTTGAAATAGGATAATAACATCGTATTAAATCCTAACGTCTTGGCTGGAAAAGATGAGATCAAACGAAGTGAAAGTATCTCCGATGAAATGTGACAAATACTCGAGACATTCATACCTATATAAATCCTCCTTTGTGTATTTCAATATTTTACGAATAAAATTGAAAAACACTGCGTCTTCGATACTTTGTGGTTTACATCTCCAGTTGCTAGACACGCAAATGAAGCATCTCTGACTGAATCTTTTGAACGTACTGTATTATTTTTTTAAGCATGTTGAAGGTGATATTATTGTATTTTATAAAAATATTACAAATTCAGTCTTGAAAATGTTTTGTCACATTTAAGGGACATTATGAATTCATTAAAATTTGACTAACCGTTCAAGTCCAGCCATGTATAAAATCTGCTTTCAAACCTTTTCATATTATGTTGCTAAATCAGCATCAAATAAAGTTATTAAAATAAATTCTGTAGGTATGTTGATTAAGAAATTGGCAAAATCGATTCTGAATGAGGAGGAATGAAAATGAATTAGGAAACATCGAAAGTAACTGAAAATCGTAAAGTTTGTTGCATGCATTGAAAAATAGAGCAGCGAAATTCTAATTGTAATTATATTCCTGGTGAATTAGGAATATTATAATAAAAGATATACGGATTCGGAAGTCATATAAAAGCAAAACTAGTTGAATTTTTTTAAATATAAATTGGGCTGTTGTTAGGCGAATTTCTTCTCGAAGAATTTTTTCATCGATTTTAGCAAAAGTTTTATTTTTCAGATCATAACGTAAAGGTACCTACTCCTAATACCGTGCTATCTCTAAGCCGCGAAAATTATCCGAAAAACAAACTGTCGTGGTTTAATTAAGATGTTATCACATTGCAAAGTACACACACTATCGAGTGCATTGCGAGCTGACAGCTGACTTTAATGTAAGCAGCGACATTTTGCGCTAGTGTGAATAAATGTTGCGTTGTAGAGTTGTAGGAGTGATATGAATGTCGCTTGATTACAATATTTAGTGAATTTCGTTTAAATTAGGTATGTGCGATATTAGTAATAAACCTACCTACATTTTTTTATGAATAGACTATCACGATTCGCAAATGAAATTGAAAACTTATAGAATGTTTAACACATATCAATTTAATTTTGAATATCTTCAGTGTTCAATCTCTTTATCCCGTATTTCCAAACAATAAAAGGAGGGAAAACCAAAGTTCGCGAAACTTAGCCATAGTCACGGGGTGGCGCAGGCGCGACGGCACTCCGCGCGCCACGGCCGCCGCGGTCGCCTGCCTGCATCGCAACGAACTAGCGAACTTTACGCGTTTGTAACGTAATGCATCGAGTGATTAGGGCTAAGTCCGGTTGAGCTGTAGAAGCCCTCCTGGGCTAACAGCGACCCTACACAAAAAAAGAGCGTGTGTGAGCACACGTATCAGAAGTGAAACTTCTTTGGCAAGATTCAAAGATACCAAAATTACTCCTTACTCCATGACGTGACGGTATTGCCATGACGCGACTTTAATTTTGACTCTCATCGAAAGAAGTTTCACTTCAAAAAGTGATTAAGGTGGTGACCGCGATGCGGCGTTTGCCGCGCGACAGCGTGCGATGATCGCGCGGCGCACGCCAGCGCGCTGGACTGTGCACGCGCGACGGTGCGCGACCCTTATGATTTTGGCGCTGTGCTTCTTTACGTTTGTACCAGTTAAGTAAGTAATTTTTGCAATTACAGTGCATGGATTAGAATCGTTCTTATTATTAAAAAGTTAAATTGGAAAGGATTTTTTGTTGAAATTGACTATAAAAAAATAATTGTAATTACTACCAATTACTACTTAAAAATTGATGGTGATATTTATTTCCAGATTTCTTTACACTTAAATAAACTAAAATTTTTTTTATTGAAAATTAAATTCTTTCAAAGTGGGTACCTTTATTATAAACATTTATTTTATTCAATTTCAATACCTATCTACTTAAATTGAAACGAAAAACAGATAAAGTTAAAAATATTTATTTGCATTAATAATAATTATTGTACTCAAGAAAATCTATGATTTAATATCAAATAGCATTCCTTGTATTCATCTGAGAAAAAAAAACATCGTCCCTATATTCAGTGTGTATTTGATGTGGTATTAATTAATATTTATGAGCTTCATAAAATGTTATGTAGAGCGCCCAAGCATACCGTTGTTACGGCCGACGGGTAAGTTCACAAAAACTACTAAATATCTGTGGTCAAAGGTATTAAGGGTCGGGATTTTACATAATTCCAGTTAAAACTTGCCTTAACATTGTTTTATAGTAGGTTTAAGTATCTTTATAAAGTAATCTTAAACGTGTAGAAACAAAACTTATTTACGTAATAATTTTGCATTCGTAGAGTTAAACTAATCTTAATGTTTGGTAATTGTAATCTTTTTGTCACTTTTTAGCACAAAGAGCAGCAAATAAAATTGAGCCTCAAAATTTACAAAACTTCCTTTTCAAAATAATGATAGTTGGGGTACCTACCTATTACCTTATAAATGTAATCAAATGGATTTATATTTTTTGCGAACCAAAAGATGAACTTAGTGCAGTAAATAAAATGAAAGGGACATTTTAATAATTTGGTTCTTGCTATTAATGGTAATGGCGTCTGACAACTTCAGTAACTGTTCTTATGTTATTTATAATAAATATAAATATCTTATTTATTTTTCCCCTAAAAGACTGCTTATATAACAAGAAAATAGAGGATTATCACACACAATCTAGAGTTTCCATCAACAATGTGGTTGCAATAATTTAAGGCTCGTTTCGTACAGTACCTTAGGTTAATGAGTCATTTGAAACTGTAATTATATGTATATTAAGCGGATCTTTAATCGTGATGTCGCAGCATCCCAACACGTTGAAAGGCATTACACGTAAATCCATTGAACTAATTGCTGTCCCGAGCGTCACCGTAACTCAATTCCACATTCTGTTTGCTGAATCCTCACGCTAAATGGTAATTTTGTACGGGAATCTCATTTATGTGTCCACGTCCACAGAAGGTGTAATTTGATAAGACCGTAATCAATGTCTAAAACGTTGGAAAAAGATGCTGTTTCGCTTTTTTATTGAGTTAGAATCAACGCTTTTACATTTAAGAGTGTTAATAGTAGTGAAAAAGTAAGATCTTTTTCACAATTAATTCCAGTTAATTCGATAAAAAAGGATACCTAGTGAAAAATTTTGTAAGTTTATTTTTTTTCTCTTGAAGTTGGCTCTTTTTATTACATTATGTTTACCCATCATAAAAATTACACAAAAATATTTTGTATGTTCTCTTCTATCTGTATAACCTAGGTGTATTTTTCAGTATTTTCAATGTATAATCATTTTTAAAGTTAAAGAAAATATTGGTGCATTTTGTTAATCAAAATCAGTAGTGCAGCAGAAATGAACGAATTTTCAATCAAGGCTTGTAAAGCACGAAATCAGTTTGTTAGAAATAATGTGAAAGAAAATAAGGATGCAATTTTTTTTGGTTCAATTAAAAAATTGGTTTACAGAATTACTTTACCAATTATGTAGTGTAGCAGAAACACATAATATTTTAGCAAGAGTTGTTAGCCTACTACAACTTACACTGACATGAATATTAAATTACGACTGGTATAACATGAATGCTGTTTGATTTTAGGTTAGAGCGTACAGCGGCCGTGGATCGGCTGGAGAACGTGACACACACGGTGACTCGGATACTCGACGGATACGATATACGACTACGACCCAATTTCGGTGGTACGATATTTTCAATAGCTGTACGACGAAATTTGCAGTGGTTAATTACTAAAAATAGGTGTTAAGTGCTCTTTAGTTTTGTATACATATATACAAAACTAAACACATATTACATACATATCTGCTCTAAATTTGTATAGAATTCTAGAGTCATGCGTTTTACGCTGTTTCTCCTGAGGTTCCTCCTATTTTCAGGAAAAAATTTGGTATGCATTTTTTTGACACTTTCTTAACGTTGTGTTTTTATTTCTAATCTTCAGGATGAGAAAAAACAATTTAATTTTTAATCCAATTAATTAACTATATGTCATTGCTAAATCAATTATTTATTGTAGACTAGCTTTCTGCCCGCGGCTTCGCCCGCGTTTTCGAAGAAAACCCGCATAGTTCCCGTTCCCGTGGGATTTCCAGGATAAAACCTATCCTATGTCCTTTCTCGGGTATCAAAATATCTCTATATCAAATTTCATGCAAATTGGTTCCGTAGTTAAGACGTGATTGAGTAACAGACAGACAGACAGAGTTACTTTCGCATTTATAATATTAGTATGGATAGTAATACCTATTTATTAATTTATAATGGAACCAGATTTTCCTACAAGAGATTATTATAAAGAAAAGCCAGATTCTTGTACCTCGTACAATAATCTTTTTATTTTAGTTCTTGTATAATACCTTGCAAATAAATCCATAGAGCGGTAGGTTGCAGCTGCTGAGAGCGGTCGGATTAAGAAATAATAACATTTCTAGTCTGTCTTGCTACTCTTGTTCCGTAAAATTAAGTTGGCACCGTGTACGGATATAATAGTGATCCTACTATAAAATGTACAAAGAAATTAATAAATTTATAAGAATAGATCTTTGGTTATGAATAAAATAAAATATACAAATGAATTATATGCTTATAAGAATGTGTTTTACGCACACTAGATCCTTTTTAACTGACATAGGAACTGTTGAACTCTTGATGGTCCTACAAAAGGTTTAGTGCTTTAAATATAATGTTGTATGCTAATTTTAACAGTATCAGCATTGCTTATACTAAGGGTGCTTTGAGTTAAGAACATTGAATCATGGTATTTTTAGATTGCTTATCTGAATTCCAAAATGATGAATGAATTTTAATTACGAATTTTAGATTTAGAGTAGAGTCCAGTGATTTACTGGATATGTAGCAGTGATCGAAGTTCAATATAGCGATTATAGAAAATTTCGCATGAAATGCAAATGACGGAACGCAATAAAGTTATGTATAGGGTACATAGATAAATACCATAATATAAAGGATGTATTGAAAATGTTCCATAATTTCAAAGCCCTTCGTACATCGCCGATTCACATGATATTACCGCTTTTGAAGAATACTACGATATGCTTCGAAATCAGCCTTTATGTTAAAGGCATATTGATGCTATGGAGCATGTGATACAAAAGATATTGAGTTCGTTCAGCAAACATATGGCCTGTCAGCGGTCCGCCGGTCACATGTGATACCTTCTTGCATAAAATGTTATTGCTTTTCAGGCGATCCGCTGTATGTTGGCATGGATCTGACCATCGCGAGCTTTGACGCTATATCGGAAGTTAATATGGTAAGCTTTTATTGATAACAAATATATTTTTTATTCGGATAGGGATTTTAATTATTATTATGAATATGCACTTATTCAACGAGTACAGGTTTTAGGGTTAGATATTGAAAATAAATTCTAATATTTTTTTTCTATTCTTGTTTTAAATTTAGTTACCAACTATTTACTACCTAAGTAACGTGAACAAAAATTTGTTCTTAATCTGGTCGCCAAAGAAATTATTAATACACAAAGTGGGGTAAACCGATAAGTGGACGCACCGAAACTTCGGACAAGTTTTCCTTTGGCCCAAGGATGTCGCTCTTGATCGCTCATCGTGTTCGTTAAGCTTTTAATAGCGAAAGAGCGCAAGGCCAGCACTTGACATACATCGCCGGTCACCGGGGGCGGAGTGCTGCGTCAGCCAATCGATGGTGCCGCGTCTGGTGACACCTCCCACTCATTCATGCTTTCAGGTGTAATGTGTGAAAGTTTTAGTACAAGTTTCTAGGTTGTATCTATTTAAAGACAATTAGGAGTTGTATAACATAGTTTGTGGGTAACTGTGTATTTCAGGATATGATTTCGGCAAAATTATAATCATTTGGTTAACACTCCTTGACCTTGGAAAAGTGTTTCACAGAGAACTATTTTACATTCTACAAAATACAACGTGCGTTGTATTAAAGCGTGAACTTTTTCAGGATTACACAATAACCCTTTATCTGAACCAGTACTGGAAGGATGAAAGGTTGGCTTTCGGTTTAATGGACGAGGTCTTAACCCTCTCTGGGGACTTCGCTGATAAGATTTGGGTTCCTGATACTTTCTTCGCGAATGATAAGAATAGGTCAGTGCAATTGCAAATAGATATAGTTTTCGATTTGTTGACTTGATAAACGTAACAAACGTGTTTTTATTTTTTCTTATACACTTTTTACAAATTTTAAGGTCATGCACGCCATACAGGACAATATTTAAAGACATACATAATATACACAAATTATTCTTGTAACCCGTGCAAATCAATCTCTTGGGCTTTTTATGGTGACAGCCGAATGGAGTTTAATACCTACCTCAATAACTGATCTGCCTCATTTCACGTAATATTGTTAAGATGATTTTTTATACTTACAACGATAAATCGATAGGACTTTAGCTATATTTCGTTCATGTTAAAATTGCCTTTGGAACGAATCCATAAAGCTAAACATAGGAAGTAAATTAAAAGTTTATTATATTGCAGTTTCCTCCACGACGTCACAGAAAGAAATAAGCTGGTTCGTTTAGGAGGCGACGGGAGCATAACCTACGGGATGCGTTTCACGGCCACGCTGGCCTGCATGATGGACCTGCACTACTACCCCCTGGACAGTCAGAACTGCACCGTCGAGATTGAAAGCTGTGTGACTCCATAACTTTGATATAATCAGCTAAGCTTCTGCTTTGCTAACACGCTGCCATGTTCTATGAATCCGGCACCTTTTGTATTCTTATGATTTTGATTGAGCACAATTGCACATTCGCACATAATGCACATATTGCAATTACGCTTGCATTAAAGTATTTTGAACATGAAAAACATTTTTTGCATAATCTATAAAAAAAACTCGAAATCGAAACATTTGTTAATTCTTAATTAAATAACATGGCTAATGCGAAATAACAATCCCACTGTTTTGAAAACGAGATCTGAAACGTATTACTCTTTGTAAAGATATTTCAAATAACTTAAAAGCTGACTATTCTAACAGATGGTATTTATAATCTGTAGATGGTTACACCGTGTCTGACGTGGTGATGTACTGGAAGGATACTCCAGTACGAGGTGTGGAAGACGCTGAGCTGCCACAGTTCACGATACTTGGATATGAAACTAATGATAGGAAGGTATGAAAGTTATAACATCGAATATGACTTAGTTACCGAAAAATTAACACTATGATTAACATAATAGTGTTAATTTTAACTCTCTTTGTTATTGGTAATTATAATTATATCTGGCTTTTAATAAAAATAATGCATATGGATTAGGAAATTTTCTAATGAAATCAACAATGTGTATGCCCTTTACCGTCCCTAAATTATTAGTTATGGATACTTTCTTTAAATTTCTAGATGTTTCGTCTACAATGTATTTTACTCTATATAAAACTAAGTTACAATAATTTGCATTATATGAGCGTTAATACTGAAAATTCCACACATAAACATCTACTCAATTCTACATACTATTTACCTACAAATATAATCACCGCACATCCTAAACTCCGTTTCTAACAAATGATTCAATTAAACCACGAAACGTGTCAATTAGAAGACATTAACATTCTAGGAGAAGTTGGCGACAGGCATCTATCAGCGTTTGTCACTGAGCTTCAAGTTGCGAAGGAACATTGGTTACTTCGTGTTCCAAACTTATCTGCCGAGCATCTTAATTGTGATGCTGTCCTGGGTGTCGTTCTGGATCAATCACGAGGCAACATCTGCGAGAGTTGCTTTAGGTAAATAAAAACATTCATAAATTATGTATTTTCTATGTACTTACATGATTTTTTATTAAAATAAAATTTTCGTTGTGATCCACGAATCGAAATTTTTTTTAGTTTACTAACATAATAATGTCTTTAATATACAAAAATGAATATGGCTTAATTTATATGTAATTAGTGCCTATAGATAAATACAATTAATAAATTCGGAAGAAATAAGTATGATTAATCTATTGTACTCTATCAAAAAGTAATTTTACTTTTCTGGTTTTTATAATAAATTTTATGCAATTAGTATGGGGACATTGTGCGGTTAAGGAAATTTGGGGTGTCCATTAAAATCCATCAAAAGTTTGTCATTTAGACCCGCTGCGGGGAAAGTCCTGCAATTGTAAATTTGTTCTTACATCAATTTGTTGTTTATAATGAAATTTATTTATGTTTATGTATAATACGTTTTGATGGATCTCCTTAATTGCATTCAACAACAAGTTACTGAAGTTTACTCAGTTATTTGCAATTCTTTTATTTTGTAACATAATATTGCAATAATTAATTAAGAACTTATATTTACATCACATAAATAAATAGCTCTATGAAGTAAAAACTCTACAAATTAGGTATTATCATTTATTAATTCAATTCACAACCAACCACATAACTGCCGATGAACAGAAATCCTAACAGGTATAGCCCCGTATAGGTA
>CAJQZM010040307.1:0-17213 GCA_907164665.1 Colias nastes | reverse complement strand
CAGGAACACGTGGAGGTATCAAGCTGAAATTTATATCTATACATATACAGTGTAAACTCTATATAACGACACTCTATTTAACGTCAAACTCCGTATAACGTCAAGATTTCTCGACTTTGGTTGGTTTATATTGTTGTCTATTGATCCATTGAAATGTTACATTTTTTAGCCCTAACCTTGCATTTTTTAGAGGACGCAATTTTGTTTTTTTGATGTGTAGGGGGGGTCAGTGTGAAGCTAAAACCAAGTTTGTGGGGTCGCCACCCTTGTCCCACGGCCGCCATCTTGAAAATAGCGGTTGAAATGGTTTTTACGATATATCTCTTAAACTATTTAACTGATAAAAAAATATCGTTAACATTATTTGTTGCAAATTAAATTCTCTACAACTTTGGTGTAGTAACTTTTAGTCGTAGAACTATAAATAAAAAAGTTATAAGCGAAAATGTTCAGAAATTAGAGCCATTTATATTTTTCAATAAAACTTTTTTTTATCAATTTACGAAGAAATGATATCAGACCATTTTTGTAGATTGTTTTTCGAGGAATAACTTTTATGTACAACATTTTTTCATAACGTCAATAACTAAGGTTTTACAGCGCTCTGAAGTGAGTACTATTTTTCAGTACTCTTAACTATACATATATTGGCTATTGGCTCTTTTCTCATACTCCAGAACAATAGAAGCACACTGCAGAACATTTCAGACCTGCTTTTCGACGTAAAAAAAAGTCGCGCTTCCAGACTTTACCTCCTGGGTGGTGGGGAAAAGATTCAATAATTAATTATTAGTGATATTGCAAAATTAATTATTAAAAATATTATAATAACAAAAAAAAAACCATTACTGATGACAAATTATTATTAGTACACACATAATATAAGTATACTGTATAGTTCAGAGTACTGAAAATTAGTACTCACTTCGGAGCGCTGTAAAACCTTAGCTATTTAATTAATGAAAAAATGTTGTATATAAAAGTTGTTCCTCGAAAAACAATCTACAAAAATGGTCAAATATCATTTCTACGTAAAATTATAAAAAAAAGTTTTATTGAGAAATATAAATATCTCTAATTTCTGAACATTTTCGCTTATAACTTTTTTATTTATAGTTCTACGACAAAAAGTTGCAGGATCAAAGTTGTAGAGTATTTAATTTGCAACAAATAATGTAAACAAATTTTTTTTATCAAATAAATAGTTTAAGAGATATATCGTAAAAACCATATCAACCGCTATTTTCAAGATGGCGGCCGTGGGACAAGGGTGGCGACCCCACAAACTTGGTGATAGCTTCACACTGACCACCCCTACACATCAAAAAAATAAAATTGCGTCCTCTAAAAAATGCAACCCCAAATGTAACTTTTCAATGGACCATATAGTTACAATAATACACTCCATATAGCATCACGCTCACTCTAATTAACGACCACAATAAGACATTACCAATTACTAGGAAGTACTGACTAAGTTGCCGAAATCAATGAAAACGTAGTTGTGTACATTCTTTTTTACTGACATACCCAAGATTCTAAGAAATGCAGTCGTTTGTTTGTTGTGTGAATGAACTTACACATGTTCACCTCAACTACTTGGCTTTCGTTAGTTACACGTTATCATTATCTCTCAGTTGCCTACAAACCCTCAAACTGCAAGAATGGCGAGTAAAAGAAAATCTTTGTATGGACGAAAAAGTTTCATTAATACGTGCTATAGAAGCTAGTGAAAAAATTAGTGATGTTGGGAGACGGTTTGGATTTAGTCGCTCCACCGTGTCTACCGTGTGGAAAAATAAAGAAAAAATTCTGCATGCCTAAGAAGATGGACGATCTGCCAAAAAATTGAAGAAAATTGAAGAAACCTCAATATGAAGACCTTGATCAAGCGATGATAACATGGTTTCATAGGCAATGTCAAAATAATATTCCTGTCTCGGGACCAATCATGCAATTTTCCCTTTCTTTCCATTTAACGACCACTCTCTATAACGTCGAAAAATGCACGGTCCCTTAAGTGACGTTATATAGAGTTTACACTGTAATAAAATTCTAGAAAAGTGGTGTCTGTACAATGAAAATATGTAAAAAAAAATTAGCAGGGGTTATTACTAAATCGATCCCAAACCAAAAACTGTCGTTAAAATTTTTTTTGTCTGTTTGTCTGTTTGTCCGTTTGTCTGTTTGTCTGTATGTTTGAACACGCTAATCTCAGAAACGGCTTATCCGATTTAAATGCGGTTTTCATTAATATATTATGGTAATCTTCATTTAACATTTAGTGTTTATTTCGTGTCAATCGGTTTATAAATAAAAAAGTTATGACCATTTAAGTATTCACGGCGAACATTTGCTAAGGCATTCTATGGTACACTATTATACAGTGTACGTTAAAACGTAAGTTATCTGTTATACGCTACAGTTATTTCTATAAAATGTCCAGGTGATCATATCGAAAGTCCCCAAGGGTGGGGTGGGGGTGGGGGGGTAAGCTGAGGTAGTAGGGGGGGAGGGGTCAAATTAAAATTATGCTTATTTTTAGGTAAATTTTATACATAAAATGTCCTTTAAATTATGTCGTATTATAATATTTTTAACCCCCGACGCAAAAAGATGGGTGATAAGTGTTTGACCGCTATGTGTGTCTGTGTGTGTATCTGTTTGTGCCACCGTAGCTCGCTAGCAGGTAATTAGATGCGGTTTTTTTGTTAGGCAGCATATTTTCCGACGCTGGTTCTTAGATAAACTATATCAAAATAGGTTAATCCATTTATTATACCTAGGTATACATAATATAGAGGTAAAAGTAGGAATGAAAATAACTAAAGTTATCGAATATACTTTAGTGATATATTAAGTTAAATGAAAGCGAACGACCTATCAGTAACAATAAGTCAAATTTTATCAAAATCGGTTCATCCATTTATTTGATATACGATATAAAAGTTTTAGGTAATAAAAAAATGAATTTTGACTCAAGTGACATATGAAATGAAAGTGCATGACGTGTAAAGTATAATTGGACATATTTAATCAAAATCGGTTCATCCATTTACTATACCTATATATTGGTAAAAGTTGGAATGAAAGAAACGATTGTTGTCAAGTATACCTAAGTGACATATCAAATGAAAGTGCATAACGGGTGAAGTACAGTTATAGTTCTATTTTTATCCAAATCGGTTTTTCCATTTATTAGATTACAGCACAGATTACAGCGGTAAAAGTGGGAATGAACAATAATCGAATGTGGTCAAATAATATCTCAAGCGGCATATCAAAATATGAAAGAGCAACGTGTGAATTACAATTAGTAATGTTTTATCGAAATCGGTTCATCCGTTTATTACACTTTAGGGGTGACAGTGGTTAGGTAAATAAACCAAACGACAGGATATGTCGTGTACATATAGGTACAATTAGATAATATGGTTTACATCAAAATCGGTTCTGCCATTTACTACACTAGGGATGGAAAGGTTGAAAGTCTGTGAAAGAAGAGGGGGATATGGAAGCGAGAGGATAGCCACACCCTGGAAATTTTGAATTCTACTCAAAGCCACATAGGCCTGGCGCGGCGCTTGGCAATTTTTTTCTTAAATATACCACTTCTTTTGCCACTGTGGTCCATTACAATTTGTGCACGGTTACGGCACAACTTAAAAGGTGTCAAGGAGCAACAAACTTATAGATATCAATATGATGTAGGAATGTATTATGGAGGTAAAGGTAGGTCTCGCTCACTTGAAAATATTACATGAAAATAAGAAACCGAAGTTTAAAAATTAAAAAAAAACCCAACGCAATGAATGAAAAGGAATAAATAATTTTACAAACTTCCCGACGATCTTTAAAATTATGATAATATGATAATGATGGTATGGCAGCCCCGACGACTTTGTTTTTTTTATTTTTATAAATATTTAAAATGGTATTTATTTTTAAAGATCTTCGGGAAGTTTGTGAAATTATTTATTCCTTTTTCTATGCACTTTTCTTCGTTGCGTTGGGTTTTTTTTTTTAATTTAATTTTTATTGCACAGTCTAAACGGTTTAGTTACTACAGGCGCGCTGAGACAAACGTCAAAACGCAAAGGAATAGAAGGAATCCGCTACGATACTAATTGTCATAAGCGTATGATGTGTTTTGCACAATTTTATTAAATTGCGACTGGATGAAAATTTTGTTCGTGATCGTCGTCGTCGTTGGTAGGGTGAACAAATCTTTAGTAAAACATCATCTTATGTCAATTAGTATCGATAGCGGATTCTATTCCTTTGCGTTTTGACGTTTGTCTCGGCACTCATTTGCTGCACAATATATTGTCAAAAACATCCATACAAGGAAGGAAGGAAAATAAATTTGCTCCTTTCCCTCCTGGTGCCTAAAAATAATATGACATAATTTAAAATAAATTTTACGTAGAAAATTAATTAGTTAGGCATTTATCTTTTTAGCTCAGTTTAGTAATAAATTTTACTAAAAGTTTTTTTAATTATTTATGGTAGTACGTGTTTATTCAATAAAAGTTAAGTAGTAACTACTATGCAGTCACTATTCCACGCGGACGAAGTCGCGGGCACAGCTAGTGGAATAATAAAGTCTACGGTCCCTTGATGCTGTGAAAAAATCAAACGTATAAGCCAACGCAATCAAAAGATACAGCCGTAAATGCTGAAATTTTTCGCAAATTTCGACATTCGCAAGGAAATAACAATCTACAGGGTGCTTCCCATGAACACAGAGTCTTGAAATTTGGTACAAAGTAACGTCTTATAACATAGATATAGGAATAATTACGAAAAATATGAATTTTTAATTCTTAATTGAACTTATATAAACTTTGTTCATGAACGCTTACATGTATTAAATTGATATTCACATCAAATACTCAGGTCTATAATACCTTTAAGCTGTAATAAAATCAACTTCTATATTTCTTTTTTTTTTTATTTTTTATTGTGTGATAGGGAAGCGCTTGACCACGATCTCGCCTGATGGTAAGCTGAGATGTGGCCTATGATGGAGCGCGCTTCCCTAGAAGGTACCCGATCAACGCAATCAGAAGATACAGCCGTAAATGCTGAAATTTTTCTCAAATTTCGACATTCGCAAGGAAATCAAAACCTACAGGGTTGCTCCCGAGTTCACAAAGTCTAATAATAATAACATAAATTTTAAGGTTACAACATAATAAACGTTAAAAACAACCGACTTCAAAAACGGAAAAGTAAAAAATAAAAAAGATTTGATATTATTAATTACTACATGTTATTTAGATGTGCTATTTACTAAAAAGTTTTGATGTCGGTGCACGGGCTTAATACTAAGTGCTTAGTGCTTGGCTCCGACTTCAAAGTTCAAACCTATTCCTGCAGGGTATTTCTCGTAAACACAGAATCTTGAAATTTTGTTGGAAGTTACGTCTTAAAGCATAGATAAAGGAAAAATTGCAAAAAGCATAAATTTAAGGTTAAAACATAAAAAATGTTTGTACGGAACTCTTGGTGCGCGAATCCGACTCGCACTTGGCCGGGGTTTTTTTTTTAAATCAACTATCTACGTATCAACTAAATTAGTCAAAATATAGCTTTTGTAACTTGACCACGACTATGTGACCCCCCCTGGCACTAAAGCTGGATCCGCCCTTGCTTGGCTCGTCTTGGCGGGGGCACTACCGTGCCCCCAGATTTCATAAAATCGTTCCGTTGCGACGAGACAGACAAACAAACAAACTCGCTTTTACAACATTTGTATTGGTTTTCAAAGCACCAACTCAGAGTATATCAAGTTTGAAGTTATAGAGTAAAGACAAATGGACACATGTAATTTTTTCCGTAACATTTTTAAATGTACAGAATTTGACCAGTTCACAATTTACTTCTGCCCCTTTAAAATGCTACATGTAAACTAAATATGTATTAGGTTCTACTTACAGATAATTCACCAGTGTTGAATGCTATATATTCATCAAATTAATTTCGTATTGATGATAATAAAGACTGTATTTAATTTACACTCTATTCAATTGTTACATATAAATTGCATAAATAGATGAAAATGCCATAAGCCTTGTCAATTCTGTATTTAGTTCTTGTGTTGTAATTTTTCTTTTACGATATGTATACTAACTAAGTAGTTATACATTCAAGTTTTGAATGGTTGATGTTTTTAGGTACCTACACGCCAAAACTGCTGAACAGATTTTGTAAAGATTTGGTACTTATAGCTTTTGTACCAGAATAATTAAAGCCAAATAAATACTAGTTTTAGGCGTGTCATAAATATACCACAGCTTTTCCTACTTCCTATCCTATCAATATTATAAACGCGAGATTGTGATGATGGATGTATGTGTAATGACTATGTATGTTTGATACTCTTTCACGCAAATACTATGTACTGAACCGATTAAAATGAAATTTAGCACACATATAGAGGGTAAGTTGAATTAACACATAGGATAGGTTTTATCCCGGCGAAGCCGCGGGCGGAAAGCTAGTTAATAATAATGTATTACCTATTTAACCTAAAGGACTCGTCACTATAAGTTCATACATTTTGTACCGCTCTTTTGTGTGATGTTCGAACTTAAAGGAAAGTGTTGATTAATAAAACCAATAGAAATATTCAACATTTTATTTTAGTAAAACAATGAAAAACCATAAAAACCTAATTACTATTACAATATATTTTATGATAAAAATTTTAACCACTCGCCATTTATTTAACAAATTACATATTACAAACATCAGCAAGCAACACAAATAAACACATTTATTTATTTTAACAAGAATTACCAACAAAAAGTACCGACACACATTTTATGCAACTTAACATTTTGATAAAATGAGATATTATAATAATTGATATAATAATAATTGTCATATTATAACAGGAAACCTCCGCTATTACAATTGGCAAAATCTAAATAACATGGTAACATATTTTTACAATTTATAAGTATGTACTATGTATTACAATATGATTTTATTACACAACAACATGAGATAGCTGTAATATGAATTTTGTAGACAATCGTCAATAAATAATATATTCGAGAATTTTGTTAAAGATTAAGTAGTTACTTAGCACATTCTGCAGGGAGGGCGGAGTCCTCAGATTCGTCGGACGGTTTCGAAACCGTTCGAAGCAAGAAGAAATGCAAGTCAAAAGACTCTGCGCCGCCAGCAAAAAGGAACGCGACCGATCGCGATTCCCTAGCCGTGCGCCTCCCGCCCCTAGGCAACAGAAGACCCGACCGCGGACAACAACGCCGCGATCCCCTCCCCTCCTCCCGTTTACGTGAGGGACAAGGCGGCCTGGCTGGAAATCACCTCCTTTCTAGAAAAGGAGGGAATTACTTTCAAAGCCCGCCCAACAAAGGACAACATCCGTGTCGAGCCGCCAATATAGGCGGTCTTTCAGTTCAGGTCAGTCAGTTCTTTCCCCCTCCCGGAGGAACGCTCCTTAAGAGCAGTAATTAAAGGGATCCCGAAAGAGATCTCAGCCAACCAAGCCGAAAGACGAGACCGAATACCGACACATCGATAGATACCTGCGCCGCATAGAGGGGGAGGGGACCGACATAAGTTGGTTCTCGTACTCCCCCGAAGCCGAACGCAGCATCAAAGTGGCCGTCCGCGGGCTGCCTGTCAACACGCAGCCCGATGAGCTGCTTACCGCGCTGCGCGAGCTTGGTTACGATCCCGAGTTCGCGCGGCCCATTCGCGCCAGGAAGGGGCGCCCCGGATGCCTCTTCCTGGTTATCCTGAAAAAAACTCCAAATCTCACCCCGGGCATATATGACGTCAGCGAACTGATGCATATGCCCGGGGTCATCGTTGAGGCGTGGCGCTCGAAGCGGGGCCCGGCTCAATGTCATCGTTGCCAGGGCTTCCGACACTCCTCTCATAACTGCCACAGGCCTCTTGCCTGTGTGCGTTGCGGCGAGGCCCACGCGACCGCCGACTGCCCGCGGCCGAGAGACGCCCCCGCCATCTGCGCCAATTGCGCGGGACCACATCCCGCAAACCACGCGTCGTGCCCGGTGATGCGGCGCGAGGCCCGCAATAACAAGGCGGGCCCCATCGCGCGCACCACCACCACCACCCACGCACAGCAGCCGCGCACTGCGCCGGCCGCTCGACCCAGCGCACCAGTAGCGCCGCCCGCACCCATCCAGCCGGTGCCGCGCGGAGAAGCGCACACCAGCGGCCTCATGGCGGCGGCGAATCCCGCCTCCGCCGCCCCCGCAAAACGCAAACGGGGGGGACGCGGGAAAAAATCCCGCTCGCAGCCCCCTCGGAGCGACACCGCCACAGCGCCCCATGCCGGCCCGCCCGCGCACATTCCGCCGGCGCAACGTCGTGCAATACCGACGACAGCCGAGCGCCCCCGAACGGAGCCGAGTGCAACTTCGGCTCCCGAACATCGCCGAACACAGCCGACCGCATCATCGTCGGCACCACAGCGCCCACTAGCGACGCCTGCCGATCCCGCGAAACGAGCGGTGATCCGAGCGGCGTCGCTAGTTCTCCAGAGCGTCCTGAGCGCCTTAGAGGAGGGGACGGACCCAGTACCCATTGTCATGCAGGGCCTCCTCAGCCTCCTACAGCAGTAGCGCTCAGGCTGCTCTACTGGAACGCCCGCACTATGGTGCCGGCCCACAAGAAACCTTTGCTCCGCCACCTTACGCGCGAGCAAAATATTGATGCGGCGCTACTGAACGAAACGCAGCTGGGGCCTTCGTCGAAGCTGAGCGCGTCCGGGTATGTAGTTTATCGCAGGGACGAGGTATCGCCTACTGGCAGGCGATACCGCGGGCTTGCGATCCTCATCCGTCGGTCCATTCCCCACACCCCCCTCCCTGCCTTCACATCCCAGTCATTTTCCGCGCTTGGCGTTGAAGCGGAACTTCCATGTGGCAGAATACGTATGTATGCTATATACAGACCGCCTACGGGGAGTGTTGACACGAACGAGGTGAAACGACTTTTCGCCTCGGACGTGCCGACGTTCGCCGCGGGTGACTGGAATAGCAAGCATACGCACTGGTTGTCTCGCTTCAACTGCCACAACGGCAACGCCCTCTATAACCTTATTGATTATAACAATATCGTGATAGAGGGCCCTCCTGAACCCACTCACTATCCCGATAACGACTCCCACCGCGCGGATATTATCGACTTTTCGATCCACAATGTGGTCCGCCAGTCGATAACGCAAACTGTCATTGTGGACGAACTCGACTCAGACCATCTGCCGGTATTGGCCGAGTTCGCTGCAGACAGTCCGGCAATCGCCCCATCCCGCTCCCTCCGATGTGTAAATTGGAAGTTATTTGCAAGCACGCTTGAGCGCTCCACCCCCGCACGCGCGGTTACAAGCGCCGCGGACGTGGAGATGTTTGCGAATGATTTGCAAGATACACTACAAACCGCCCTCGTCCGAGCCACGACACACAAACCGTCCACCTCCCGCCTCCCCCCCCTTCCCGGTTACCTCAAAAACCTCATCCAGAGGAAGCGAGCTCTGCGACGGCAATGGCAGCGAACGCGCTGCCCGACCCTCAAGCGGCAACTTGTTCGTTTGCGTGAACAGGTTAGCACGGCGCTTGAGGAGCACAAAAGCGAGGGCTGGCACCGGTCGCTCGAACAGGCCGCCGAGGACTGGCCGTCGCTTCATCGACTCTGTCGCAGGTTCAAATCCTCAACCGCCCCCGCGCGCCCACTCACCGACTCCGCAGGTACTTATGTATATAGCCCTCAGGGTCGCGCTGACTTGTTTGCCGAACACCTGGCGCAAGTTTTTCAGCCGAACCCCCTGACGCCGTCGAACGCCGCCCACGCAACGGCAGTGAACGAATACCTAACGAGTTTTTTAAATTCACCGATGCCACTCGCTGAGGAAGCATTCTTCACGTCCCCGTCCGCCGTCCGCCGTGCGATTTCGCGTACAAAGTTGCGCAAAGCGCCCGGCGCGGACGGCGTGACGAATGAATCCCTCCGCCACCTCCCCCGTAAAACAGTCGCGGCTTTGTCGCGGCTGTTTAACGGTATATTACGCTCCGGTCACTTCCCTTCAGTGTGGAAGACCGGACGCGTAATAATGATCCCTAAACCCGGAAAGAATGCTTCCTTACCGAGCAGCTATCGACCCATTACTCTGTTGAGCACAGTCTCCAAAGTATTCGAGTCATTGCTGTTGCCGATGCTGCGCCCGTACGTGTCGCCTCGCGCTGAGCAATTCGGCTTTCGCGAGGCACATAGTACCACCCTTCAGGTGACAAGAGTATTGCACCACCTTAGCTCCGCTTTGAACAAGAATGAGAGAGCGGTTGCAGTGCTGTTGGACATCGAAAAGGCTTTCGACCGCGTCTGGCATGAGGGTCTTATATATAAGATCCTTACCGCCACCCAGTGCCCCGCGCGACTCGTGAGGATATTGCACTCCTTCCTCACGAATCGTTCCTTTCACGTTTCCGTGTCCCCCGCCATTTCACAAGACCACGCTGTGCAGGCGGGTGTCCCGCAGGGCAGCTGTTTATCGCCCGCGCTATACTCTGCCTACACAGACGATTTCCCCTCCCCCGCGCAACCCACCAACCATATCGTCGCTTTGTACGCCGACGATGTAGCCTTTGTCACCGCATCGATATGGACATCGAACGCGGTGATAAAGGCGCAGCGTTGGTTGGACGAATTGCCTGCGTATTTTGAGCGCTGGCGGATTACCGCGAACGCTAAAAAGACACAGGCGATTGTATTCGGCGGTATGACCCCCTCCACCCATCTCACTCTGGCCGGTGAGCAAATCCCTTGGTCCAGCACTGTCACCTACCTGGGCATCACTATTGATCGCCGGCTTCGCTTCAACAGCCACGTGAAGCGGGTAATCAATAAGTGTAAATCCGCCCACGCAATACTTCGTCCGGTGTTTTCATCCGAACTCCCGCTGCGTATAAAGGTAAGTCTGTATAAGATTTACCTAAGGCCGCTCCTTACGTACGCCGCGCCCGCCTGGTATGCGTTTGTGTGTGAAAGCCTGCGCCGCAAAATGCGCGCGCGGCAGTCACTCGCATTACGCACTATCGCTGGCGCGCCGTGGTGCGTGAGGAACGAGCGGATACGCAGCGATCTCGATGTGGAAACACTTGACGATTTCATCCTACGCCTATCCCAAAACATGTTTGCGCGCGCGGATGCATCCTCTCATTCCCATCTCCGAGAGATTGCACCGATGCGCGCCCCTCCCGAGTCGCGCCATCCTTTTCCGCGCGACTTGTTATCACCCCCCCCTCCCGCGGCGTATACAACACCCTCCTATCCACCGGAATTGCTAGCTGCAATGTCGGCACCCCAAACCGCGCCTCCAGCGCCACCCTCCGCCCACGCACTCCGTGCGCTTCCTCACACCCCGGTGCATAACGCGCCATCCCTCCGTTCCTTCCTACATGCACTTATAGTGCATTCCGTCACTCCCACACCGCCCCCGCAAGTCCCGCACTCTACTACTCCGGCGCGCCCAGTCGCGCCGCCCACTACCCCTACGCCCACACCAACACAAATCCCGTCTGTCGGTACACAAGTACCCAGCCCACCTCCCCACCTATACTCCCACGCGCAATTGGCGCCTCCTACCCCGCCCATTCGTGTCGTTTCGCCCCAGTCCCCCTCCGTCCCCGGTCATGACACAACTCATGGCCGGGCTCGTAAAAGAAAGAGGTCGATTGATTCGTGCGACGCGGAATCAAATTCGAAAAAATAAGGGCTTTCACGCCCCCCCAAATTCCCGCCCGTGTTGACGGGCGGCGCTACATACCCATTGAAGGGGGCTTCCCGCCCCGAACAATGTTCCCCACGCAGCCTCCTCGCGGAGGCTGCGTGTGCGAAGATCCCAATTGATGATTGATGACGTTGGAGGGCATTCCGGGTTTAGCACTCGAGCTGAGCACTTGTGCTTAGCGAGAGCGCTCTACCTGCCGTCTATTGTTCTCCGTAGAGACGGGGGACCGCTACCTGAGATTCGCCGAAAGGCAAATTCCGGGAAGTGACCCACGCCTTTGTTGGGAACAATAGCGTTCGATAAGCGACCGGTCCCACCCCGCCTGCTCAGGTAGTTTACTACCTGGTCAGTCGCGGTGCAACCGCAGCTGCACTCGCAGCGTACAACTTTCTTGTTTCTCGACGCGCCAGTCGCGGTTTCTCCGTTGCCCACCTAACGGTGTCAAACGGGCTTCGGAGAAATTAACACCATCCGGTGGAAGTATCTGTGGGGCGCAGATACCGCACGTTTGTATAAACGGCGTACAGCCTCACCGCTTCGGGAGCTTTTCGGTGACTGTGAGTCCGGGGTCCTCCTAGTAGGCACTCGACGGGTCCACGTCACGCTTTCGCAGGGGGTCACTCCAAGACCCCTGCGAACTGTTAGGTAGTGACAACCTCACCCCGCTATCACCAGCGGGACGCATCAACACACCCACATTCACATACACACGTGTAGGCACACAACCCCCCCCCCGCCCGGAAGCGGGGAGGGACGCTAGGACGACGATTAGAACGTTAGGATGTCCGATACGATGGAGGGCTTAGACATGAAAGCCTTTATGGCTTTCTTAGTTAAGGAGAACCCGGAGATACTGCGCGCCTTTAAAGCACGCAGTGCCGCCGGGGCTCATAACCTTGCCGCGCCCGTTGCGCAACCGCAAAGGGACTCTCCTGAGTCCCCACCGCTGTCCCCAGTGGCAGTCGAAGCGGGGTTCGAAGCCCCGACCGGCATGGAGTGCGAGAGCGCTCCTCATTCGTCAGCAGCTTCGGAGGCGGAGTCCTCAGATTCGTCCGACGGTTTCGAAACCGTCAGAAATAAAAAGAAACGCAAGCTAAAAGACTCTGCGCCGCCCGCTAAAAGGAACATCAGGCGAGGAGCACCCCCCTCCCTCCAATGGACACCCCCTTGCGGCGCCCCCGCTCCGCAAGCGACGAATATGAGGCGGAAAACGCAAGACCCAAGAAAAGACTTAACCCAGAGGTGCGGACATACGCGATGGCCGCGGGATCCCCCCCACCCCCCGCGGGGGACCAACCGCCGCCGACAACACAAGGCACCACCACCGCTGCCACTTCAAAGAAAGACAAATACCCACCAATAGTGGTGGACGAGCTACCGAATTGGACGTCCCATTTCAAGGAGCTAAAAAGCTTACTAGGAAGGAATCCCAGCGCCCGCCCTAACGGGAAAGGCATTAGATTCATGCCCGAAGACGGCGAAGAGTTCAGATGCATCCAAAACTATCTGGGCGGGCTGAGCGATATCGCGTGGCTAGAAACAGGAAGGCCGGTCCCACGGCCACAACAAGACCCCCGAAGGGGAAACCGAAAGATCCCCCCGCCCAGACGGCAGTAGAACCCGTTCCGCTGGGGGAGCGGACGGGCACCTCACTGATGGCCGTGGCCAACATGCCCAAGTTAGCGGCAGCGCCCCCCAAAAAGAAGAAAAAGAAGTCGAAGAAAAACAAGCCAGAAGAGATGCCATCCACTGAAGAGCCAGCCGCCCAAGTAACCGAACAAACGGCTACAACTACAAAGGACGAGCAAGCAGTGGAGTTTCCAAAGAGGAAAATCGCACACCAGACACGCCAAGACATCCCCCAGCGCAAGGAAGAGCACGCATAGCAAGAACGCGCGATATCACCGAGAGTCAAAAACATCCTCCGATACTCGACGGAAATAGTATGGAAGCGAAGTTGTATATAGAATATATACATAGACAGCTACATCACGCCGGCGTCGAAGCTACAATTAACGAGTGCAGACAACACTATTGGATTATTCGACTACGGCCTGCGACAAGGATGATAATACATCGATGTCTCGCATGCAGACGGCGACGAGCTACACCGCCCACGCCACCGACCGGCGACCATCCCGAGTGTCGACTTGCACATCATCAACGTCCGTTCACATATACGGGAATCGATTATTTCGGCCCGCTCACAGTCACAGTGAATCGATCGACACAGAAGAGGTATGTGGCACTCTTCACGTGCCCCACCGCGGCGGTGGAGAGTACGTATGCTTTTGTTGTGGGGCGGAGCATAAAACGAATACGTGCAAGAAACTCTTAGCGATGCCAGTTCAAAAACGTTGGGAATGGGCGAAAGAGACACACGTATGTTTCCAGTGTCTACATAGCAAACACAGACGTTTCCGATGTAAGGCGAAACGCTGCGGCATTGAAGAATGCAGAGAAGGCCACCACGCGCTATTCCACTTGAAGGAAAAGAAAAATAGCGAACGTGAAAGCGAAAATAATGAAGACGTAGCCGTGCACACTGCGTCAGTTCACAACACGACGGCTCTCAGTAAAGTACTACTTAAAGTTTGTCCGATCACCGTCAGAGGCGCTGGCGGTGAAGTCGAAACGTACGCGTTATTGGACGAAGGGTCCACAGTCACGCTGATAGACAATGATCTCGCGAACGCCGTACGCGCACAGGGGCCGACGCAGCCGCTAAGTATAAGGGGAATCTCGTCTGCTACAAATGAGAACGAAAGCAGGAAAGTAGAGATCAGTGTACGCGGTCGCGGCCAGAGCGATTACAAACAACTAAAAGCGCATACGATGAGAGATTTGCGTATCGGTAGTCAGACGGTGCGAGCCGATTGTCTAGTACACTCGCACTTAACATCGCTGAGATCACGTGACTTGTGCTACGAAAACGCGACGCCGAAAATACTAATAGGAACGGACAACTGGCACTTAATAGTATCGCGACGCTTATTGGTCGGCGGGAATGATGAACCGGCGGCGTCACTTACCCAATTGGGGTGGGTCATTCACGGGACCGCGCCGCGCCGAACAATAACGCGGGACGATGAGAGGGTGTTACACGTCGTGAGCAACGATGAATCAAAAAGTAACTCAGAGGACGAGAACCTGCGCGATAGGGTGGAAGCACATTTCGGAATCGACGCGTTAGGCATTTCGATGCGAGTGAAACCGTGCGAGTTGGACGAACGTGCGGTACGATCCTTCGAATCGTCGGTCGCGCTAAGGGACGGGCATTATGAGGTGGGACTGCCTTGGAAGAATAGTGGTATAACAATGCCTCCCAGCTACGAAGCGGCTCGGCGACGATTGCGAGGAATCGAATTAAAAATGGATAAATCACCGTCCTTTAAAGCGGATTATACGGCGCAAATAGACCGGCTCATCAAGGAAGGATACGCCGCGAAGTGTGAGGGCAGCGCGCACGCGACGCACGAACAAGTTGCGCGTCTTTGGTACTTGCCGCATTTTGCGGTAACAAACCCGAACAAGCCGGGTAAGACGCGGCTAGTATTTGACGCAGCAGCGCGCGTGGGAGGCCGCTGCCTCAACGACGTATTATTGGATGGGCCAGACTTGTTGCAATCGCTTAACGGAGTATTGTTTAGATTCAGAGAGCGGCCAGTAGCGGTATCGGCCGATATAAGAGACATGTTCCTGAGAATCAAGATACGTCCGGAAGACATAGCGGTGCAACACTTCCTGTGGAGAGGAGACGATCGCGAAGGTCCGCCACAGAAATACGTCATGAAATCCATGATATTCGGAGCGAGAAGTTCGCCGTTTTTAGCGCATAGCGTGAGAAATAGATGCGCACGCGATCATCGAGAATCCCACGCAATGGCTTACGAAGCCATAACTCGCAACCACTACATGGACGATTGGTTGGACAGTTTTAGTTCAACGGAGGTGGCCGCCCACACGATACAGGAAGTGAGAGACGTATACGCGCGCGCAGGATTTCACCTAGCGGGATGGAGCGCAAATAACGAAGAGATACTCACACCTGTCGATAGAGCGGATAGGGCCGGCGCTCCGCGAGAACTAGCCGCCAACGCCCACGAAGTCTTTAACGAAGTCCTTTAAATCCTTTAACGAAGTCCACCATATTTTTATTTATTGATTGGTCCTTTAACGAAGTCGCACGAAGCTAGAAGAAAGGGACCAGGTACAGTTATGAGCTACCGACGTTCACTGGCTCGAGCAGCGAGTGGCTCTCGTTCAAGGCCACGTACGAGGAAACTGAAGAAGGATTCACCGACGGAGAAAACGTCGCACGTTTGAGGAAGGCGCTGAAAGGAGCAGCACTAGAATCAGTCACCGCCCTACTCATATCGCACACCGGACCCGAGAAAATCATCGAAGCCCTGTAGAGAAGGTTCGGCCGCCCAGACGCGCTCGTTCTGGGCGAAATGGAGAAAATTAAATCGCTGCCACGAGTGTCGGACAACCCCCGGGACATTTGCATATTCGCGAACAGAATAGCGAATATCGTCGCCACCATCGAGGTTTTAGTAAAACCGGAATACCCGGAATGCACAGCCCGGAAATGCTGCGGCAGGTACTCGAGAAGCTCACACCAATTATGAAGAACAAGTGGTACGACTTCGCTGCCGACGAACACGACAAGACACCGCTACTGAAAAAGCTCGCAGAGTTCCTGAATAAAGAAGCAGACAAGTGCTCCAGTTACGCTCCGTTAGATACAGAAACGGAGAGGATAACAAGGAAAAGGACGGAGCGCGCCTACGCAACAAACAACGCGAGCGAGCGAGAAACACGATGCCCGGTGTGCGAGCGAGAGCATAAACTCATCGAGTGCCGACAATTCACGAACAGCGACGTAAATACGCGATGGGAAATAGCGAAGAAACATCGAGTGTGCTTCCGCTGTCTACGAAGTACACATGGACGGGCAACATGCCGCGCTCGTCCATGCGGTCTCAACGGGTGCACCATGCAGCACCACAAGATGCTTCATCACACGAAGACAGCCGAAAAGAGAAATGAAGAAACGACTCAACCGCAAGCCGAAATGAAGAGTGAAGAGAAAGTCCTCGTGTCAGCAATAAACGTCAACAGCGCTACGTCAGAACAACCTGCGCGCCGCCGCGCGTATCTGAAGATTGCTCCCATCACCATCACGGGGCCGAGAGGAAAATGCGACACGTACGCGCTGCTCGACGAGGGAAGCACGGTAACAATCATCGAAACGGCGCTTGCAGAGCAGCTGGGTCTCGACGGGCCACGCGAGTCTATCACGATTCAAGGCGTGAATGGACACGAGAACGAACACGAATACAGCAAGAGAGTGAAGGCACGAGTACGAGGACGACACGAAGAAAAGGACTACGTATTGGACAACGCCCGCACCGTGCAT
>CAJQZM010040305.1:0-13834 GCA_907164665.1 Colias nastes | reverse complement strand
AAGCGAGCGTGCCGCGGCAGCGGCCGGCGAGTGCCAGAACCGACTCGCTATTGTTTTACTTGCCCATTACAGAAAGGTTAAAGTGTTAAAATCTATTCAGTTGTTTAGGTTAGGTTCGTGCTGCGACCCCCTGGAAGGATTTCGTTTTGCTGGATATCGTTTATTTGAATTTCAAAAATCTGGACATTGATAGTCTGGATATCAATTAACTGTATTTCAAAAATTTGTGTTTTAAAAATCTGGCTTTCGTGCATATGGATTACGGTCATCTGGATTTTGTGCATTTAGATTTCGTATGTCTGGAACTCATTCGTCTGGATTGTAAAACGTCGTACAAATGAAGAAATGGGCAAATGAAATTCGGAGTTGCGATTATATGGCAAACAAAACTTCGAAATTTTAAAATTCGGGGTTATGAAAAAATGTCCAAACGTTTTCTGGATTATGATATTCGGAATATTAAAATTCGAGATTAAGATAGGTAACCGTTTTCGTTTCATAAATGTTTGTTCGAAAACAATGCCTATTTATGCGACGTTAACATAAAGTCACGTAATAATAAGAGATCGCCGAATAGAATGTAATGCACAATTAGATCACAAAACGTCGGCAGCGGAGTATCAGCATCTGTCGATCTATGTTAATCGTTTGGTGGGACATTAACAGTGCATCGGTAATGGTCAGCAGTCGCCATGTTCGCGTACTCAAGGCTGCACACAGTGAAAGGATCCGCCATTAATCTGGATCATCCGACCATCCTGCGCTATGCAAATGGAGTTCTCAATATCTACTATAATTTAACATTTGCGCGATACCCGTACGCTTGATTTTTACACGTAAGACCAATTGATTTTTACGTCACTATATTAGCTGTTTTTTTCGTACGACTAGGTATTTCATAAAACTTTAAGACGATGTCAGTGTAAAATAAAGCTTTGCTGCAGCTTTCCACTTTGGACCGGGGCACGACGTCAGCCGATAGCGTGTCCCCAAAGACAAGGCAATGGCGCGTCGACACCATCACGGAATATGCAAATGATGCTAAACTGCAGTTTCGAAATATTACCAACCGATAGACGAGATAATACCTATAAATAAGGACATGCTTTTAATGGCGAAATAAGCTGATGGTGTAAGATCACGACTTGAAAATTATTATAATATATTATATTTCCATAACTTTATCATTGATATTTAGAGCATCACAGTAGGCTGTTTTGGTGTTTGACAATATTGCATATTTATAATTTAATTGAATCTCTCGCTATTACTTGAAACATTATGACCAAGTTTATGTTTGAGGTCTGTTGAATGAATTAAGGTGTCCACTGTGAACTGTCGCATTCATTTGCTTCCTAGCTAACAATTTGCATGCTGTAATTGCTTTCACAATTTGATGTATGCATTCCAAAGAATTCATACAACTCGTTCAATATTAATATAAAACTGAATACTTAAAGAAGAAAATCATTGTTGTTTCTGGTTTAACTATCAATTATTGTACTTAATCACTATTTAACCTTCGTAACAAAAAGGTTTGTGTCCTTTATTTTGAATGGACATTAGATACTTATTACGTTGTATCATAATTACTTAATATGGTTCTGTTATAAAGAAATTACACCACTTACTTGCTTCTGTATACAATCATCAAATAAACTGACATTGAATATTACTTTGCTTTTGTAATACATAATATTGTAAGTTCGCTTCGCGTGTCAAAATGCTGTTTCAATCTTTTGTTTGCATTCTTCAAGTCATCTATACTGTTCAATGTAACTTACTATTTGAATAATTGCCATTCTCAATATAGCTCTTAGTGCTTGTCCATTATGTTCTGTGATTTAATAAATATATGAAATGATACGACATTTTATATAGCAAATGTTGAATCGAGTCATCAGTTGCAGAAATATTTTCTTCATATTTATAGCCACAACCTGTCATAACTCAAAACGCATAAACACCTATTTATTGCTGTAAAAAACGTAATGCAATGGATATTAAATTATATTATCATAACATTCCAATTATGTGCCGTGTTTTTAATACTAAGTGTAACAATTATCACGGAAGCACTATACAAGAAGCCGTAGTAGGTAATGTATCCAGTTTTTGTCTTTTGTTGAAAGTTTCATGTCCTTGCGGTGGCTGTATTTTATTTACGTTACATAAAACAATGTTTTTGATAATTTTATGAACCAAGTTAAGATTAATAATATTTCATAGGATAGAAACTAAGATATCTTGTTTGGTTGTTATTCTTTTATTTTTATACAGAATAAAGTAACTAAACTATTTACTTAAACATAATTATTAAAGCAGTCGTTTTAATTTAGAGAATTTTTGTGGTTATTATGGTAGATATATAATTTATAATTTAACAGCGAACTAGCCTCGCTTCCACCGGTTTTGTGCAAACTTGTAATTGTAGAAAATTGAAAATGTACCCCATCGCCATAAAGCTTGCATTGCCTGTAAGAGAATATCACGAAAAGCGGGATAACAGTGATTAAATACCATAAGAGAGTGAAGGTAGGTGGTTCACACGAAACGAGAGCAAACCGGATCCAAATCGGAGGGAACGTTTTCTGTAACTGGAGCAGAGTGCCGATGCCGGCTCAAATATCGCCCCTTATGTCGATAATAAGATTTTCTTTCGTATACTGTATTGCGACGGTTTCTCTTTTTTGTGTACACCTGCAATGTGGGGCAGTCTTGCCTTGTTTCGAAATAATATCATGATTGACGCTTATCGGGCAAATTATATTTTAAGTGTAATTTCGATATGCAATATAACACCGGCCATTGTCACAATCCGTGGCTACAATTAAAAATTGCTGTTATAATGTGTGATTGTGTATAGAAAAATTTCATAGGAAACTCCAAACAGCCTCAAGCACTTCTTTTCTTTATGGTTAATGTTTTAACAATAACATTTAATTAGTGTCAATATATCTCCCTGACACCGAATCACTTGATAACCATGTATGAATTTCGTCACTAAAATTTGTACTGTATAGGTTGAGTAACGATTTAGCTGGGTCTATTCAGAATACCTTCTGTAAAATTTTCCAACATCACAGCCAGTGGCCAATCTGTTGTCAATATCGCCCACGTACTTCAAACTAGTCTGGGAAGTTGTTCCAATGTTTATCATTAAATGAAATTAATGGATGAGATGTTAGGATAGAGTCCTAGACTACCACAATATCCTTCTAGGAATATTTAAAGTTTTAAGACTCTATATAACATAACCCATATGTATTTTTTGTTAATGAATTTTACTGTTCTTAGCGGAACATCGTTATTCGTAATGTAAGGTTTCACATTTTAAGTCGATTCACTCATTCTATGCCATAAACAATAGCTTAGCAGGTAGTTGTTTGAATAATGCACAAAATGTTTGATCAAATTTAGTAGGTAGGTATCTGTATCGATATTGATTTATACTCCCACAATTCATGTATACGATCGTGTATTTAATGCTAGTCATTATACGACGGTGGCAGGCCGCTAGCCGCGTGGGAACCCGAGCAAGCAACACTGTTCGATATACACGGCCATATTTTACGTCAGAATTCGACGCACTCTAGTTGCTAAACGGGCACGTTCGGCCACTATTAAAGCTGCGAGCCGATCGTGAATCCTTGCTAATACAACCAGATTTCTCATACTAACATTCAATACCGTCTTTAGCTTACAGCCAACTAATTAAAGTAACAAATTATATTCAGCTCTAGAAATTGCAGACGAATAAACTAGAATTCTGATTTTATTACTGGAACGTAATTTAATAGTTAAGTCATAGCTGTCATTATGATTTTAAACTTGCCATTAAGCGAATTACACATACAGAAGCGAGTTTGTGTTTAGAAATTGTGTTAATGGAATCCAACTTTATCTGTATATCGTCTGCATTGATAGCAGCGCAAATAAAAATAAAGTTTCGACACGCAACGAACGTCGAAAACATAAAAAAATACATTTTCAAATTTCATTCACTTTGTTTTTGAAGACGTTGCAAGAAACGATTTCAATTGCGCTTAAGGATAATTTTACGTTTATTGATTCCAAAATTGAAGACAATAATCTGATATAAAATTGCGACAGACGCGTGTGTGAGAGAGATCAAAGGCTGTTCGAAGCAAACGGTCATCTTCAGCAAAATGCCAGAGGTGAGCTCTACGCGACCGAGCGTACTTCGATATTGAGTGACGTGACGACGTTCTGGAATTCACTTACGCTCCATATTTGGTCCGCCGCAACATGTATTGATATGTAAGAACCGTGACTTGTCAGATAAAATACATTTCTTGTCGACTATATTAGTAACCGTTTAAATCTTCCATCTTAATCCGAGCGTAAAAATTACCGTATTTCAGCTAGAAGTTTGTAATGCAAATGCTGTTTATAAATCAAAGCAAACAGCTGAAAATGTAGTTGCCAATCACTCGTAATTCGTGGCGCAGGTGCGCGAGCTCTCCGATGGCCCATTTTCGAGAACAGCGTCTCGACTCGATGCGAAACATGTAGTCTATGTAAGAGCACCAATTAAATCCGTCGCATTGTCGTGAACGCGTATCTCAAGTGAAAATCGCCGCTCGCAGCGTGGCCCACGAAACCGCCGGGCCCACTTCTCGGCACTATCGCACTTATCGAAATAATAGCATTAATTGTCGCTTATTTTTGCTATAAATAAATGGAACACAATTTGTAGACATCATTCGATCTTTCCGGAGATAAGTCTATACTTTGTATTACCGATCGAGGCCGTTTAGATTCATGTTAATTAAGATAACGAGATAGGTATAGGTAGCCGTCGTAGGTGCATTCGTTGCTCAAGTATTTAGTTTATAGTTAGATTGTTAGATAGCGAGATAACCGAACAAGGCTTGTTTCGACGTAATTTAACTTGCTAGACTTGCTGGAGACTTATTGATGCTTTTGTTGATTCTAATAACAGTGTAAATTTTAATCTGGTACTGGCCATGAGAATTATTTATCTTTTGATTTAGAACGTCGTTTACTTTATCGTAATTATGGAAATATACATTTGATATTAAAATAACTACTGTTTATATAAACATTAATAACTTTTACGTATAAACGTACGGCAAGTCATTATTTTCACACGGTACAGACAAGTTTTCCGTAAACGGTCGAACCGCTTGTGAATCACGTATGTACAATATTCCTTGCTATTTTAGCTTTTAATTAAGTCTGTGACAAATTAACCATTAATTATGGACTTAGACACACCTTCCTATAACACATCACGAATCACGATAGTTTTGAAATTCATTTAGAGGCTTCCTAGAGAGTCTTTTAATTAAAAGTGAAATGTATACCTTTTATGTAAATTTAAGTGGTAATAGGAAAATATTACTTATTTATTTAAATCGTAAAGGAATGTTTGATTATTATATAAATGAGACTTATTGTAAGGAACGCTCTTAAAATTACAGACAATTCAATGAGGTAGTTAAAGGTTACAGGGTCTAACTCTTAACATATCTACGCGTATACACGTATTTTTGCGATGCCAGTAAAGGTCAATTTTGAAAATATAGACATAATACTACCAATTGCTTAAATAATAAAACATTTTATATTCATTGCTCTCACATTGCTAACAGCTCCATCTGACGTTATGAGCTCTACATAAAATGCATCTAATATTATTCTAATAAACTCGAACCTGTGAAGTAATAATTAGACAGTAAGCACTAAGTATTGTTAAAGAGCTTTAAACTTTAACCTTAAGTTAATGCAACTAATCATGAGACTCGTTTAACTTTAATATTGATTGCACACTAGTTAAATACATAAAATTAAAGACTAGAAACCACAAAACCTTTACTTAGCCGTCCTATAAAATAAAGCTTAACCTGAAGTATTACAGCAAGCAGAGTAACCTGCAAAAGTAACCTGCAAAATAGCAACCTGAAGTATTACAGCAAGCACACAGCGCTTAAAGTAATTAAAATTTTTGACTACTACATTTTATATACATAAACCTAATACATAAAGGCAAATCAGCTTTACAAAACGTGCAATATAGTGTGAAATCCATTATGTAATTTCTGTTTAATTCCATCTAAATGACCATCATAAAACTGTAGTAAAGCGTTCGTTTTCATATCGATGTGGCACAACAAAGCTAGTGTCGATCCAATTGACTTTGCCGCCGACTGCGCTGCGCAGGCGCAATGGCGCAACGCTCGTTAACCCACATGCGCGATACTACCAAAGTCATCATTACATACCAGCAAAGAATGAAACACTAACCTCATCGAAATATTAATTTTTAATAACTACTTTGTAATTACAATATTTAAGTCGAAAAAGAAATTATCTTGACTGATTAATTTATCAGTCACTGTAACACTTTACACTCGACAAACGTTATTCCCCCAAAAGTATTTTATTTTATATAAAAGTGTTTAATTTTATCTCAGAGTACTAACCTTAAATCATTAATTTAACAAACTCCTCTCAATTTTTAACTAATCAACGTAATGAGCTAGCGCGCAAGAGCAACTTTTGTCTCTGCAACTATTTTGTATAGAGTTGATGGGAGAGACAAAATAGTTGCGGAGACAAAAGTTGCTCTTGCGCGCTAGCCGCTAGCTCTAAGAGGTAGCGCGCACGAGCAACTTTGTCTCCGCAACTATTTTGTCTCCGCAACTATTTTGTCTCTCCCACCTATGGGCTAGTATGAAAGTGCGCGCACGTAGCGACGCAACTCCCCATAGAGTTGATGGGAGAGACAAAATAGTTGCGGAGACAAAGTTGCTCGTGTGCGCTAGCTCTTAGACTATAAATACTATAGGTATTTTAATTATTCTGAGCCTGGCTTCTAGTAAAACAAATTACAATCAATAGACCACTAGGCACCGATACTCACATTTAAGGCAGATGTACTAGGAGTGTGATCATATCATTTCAGCATGGTATTTAGGTTTAGGACGATCAGCAATTTAATCTGCCAGTACTCAGTTTAAGATTATTCGCTAATTGACGAATTATACGTCATGCCTTAATAAATTCCAGAAGCATGTTTCTTCATTCTTGTGAGATCTATGTCAAAAAATCTAGTAAGTAAAAAGTTAACTGTACGTTATTTGTTGTAAGTTTAAGTTTATTATAGTATATGCTCATGAAGTGTATGTATTTCACTTTTTGGAATTACTCACAAAATATAAAAAAAATACTTTGACTAATAAAAAAAAAGGAAATTTTAAAAACACGGTGGTAGCACGGCTGAGCTCTCTTAGAAAACTCACCAATCTGCTTTCAAATTTAAATTCAAAATTCTAATTTATTTATTTGCAAGAATGTGGTAAGTTCATTAAAACTTACCAACGTGGTTGTAAAAAAGAGTAACAAGAACCATGTTTTATCTTATTTTATGCATAGTATTCAATATATTATTTGTATACGTAGTATATTATTATTAGTCTGTGATATTATGCATATTTCATGCAATTTCTAAATATTCATTAGCTTATCGTAATCCTAAGGGCGCTTGTGCACTAAAAGGAATTACTGTCCGGCATTCCGATTTTTTACGGTCCGGTGTGGCATGAAAAAACCGATGAATTGGCTTGTGCACCTGTCCGTCTTTACTCGGATCAGTGCGGTACAGTTCAAGGAAGTTTGGCGGTATAATGCTATCATAAATGATTGTTTTTGCATTTTACAAGAAACGAATAAAAAATATAGAAGATGAAATATTATATTACTTCGTTATAATAAAAAGTAAAGTTCCGTAAGAGATTTAAAATGCGTGTTTCACTTATTTATTTTAATCGGTGACGAGGAGCTAAAGCTATTCCCACTTGAACTTTAACTTACCAACACTTACTTAGATAATAATTATAGGTCAATGTATATAAAAATAACAATACCGACCGATTGCCAGCTAAAAGAAAGTAAAACAAGAGCTTGCTTTCAATTGGCATATGCAGTAAAAAGAGTAAAATCCAAGCAAGTGGGCATTCGAAAACAATTATACCTACAGCGACTCGTAGACTACACAAAAAACCATCCGGAATAGGGAAAAGTGAAATGTCGGACAGTAAAATTACGTATAGTGCACAAGCTAGTATTTAGATTAATGGCGTTCCATACCGGACCGTAAAAAATCGGAATGCCGGACAGTAAAATTCCTTGTAGTGCACAAACGCCCTAATAAAGTCATATTATCACGAGATCAGCTACCGTTCATATTGTGTATGTAGTAAGATCGTATATTTTAATTTTTAACACTTGATACGATTTATAATATTTCATTATACATATTGATAAATAAATACAAATACATCTTATAATAAATGTTTATTTCGTATTAATTTATTATTTATTTATTTATATTATAGATTGTAGTACCTAGGTACTTTTATAATTGCTGTTTACGATTTTATGTCTGTTAGTGTAGTTAAATTTTATGTCTAGAACAAGGTCAACTGCCTTATAACAACACTTTTGCAAAATCATTCGTAAATTTAAATACTTCATTTCCTAGTTATGTATTAAAATTAGGTTTATGATACATTATTCTAAATATATGCACATTAATAATGAATATTTATTGCGCCTATGTAAATATAACTATGTATACGTACCTAAAATAGTATTTTTTATTAAACTCATATTTAATATTATAAATGCGAAAGTCTGCCTATTTGTCTGTTACGCTTTCACGGATAAACCACGGCACTGATTTGAACGTTTGGGATAAAAATATCAAAAGGTCAAATTTAGGCTACTTATTGTCAAAAATCAATCCTTGAACGGATGAAGTAAGGTATGAAACTTTTGGGCAGCGATTTCTCTGCCGGTGAAACTGCGGACCACAGTAATATAAATAATAAAATCTATTCCTTGGTGATCAATCTATTTTTTGCACGACAACCTTTTTTACATCCTGTACCTATATTAAGAATCTTGTTCTATAGTATCAAAAACCTAAACTTAAAAATATACAATGTAAATTCACACAGAGAAAATATTTTGATATTTTAAGAAATAATTTAAGAACGTGTTTAATATTGTAACCTGACAGATGAAATATAATACAGCGTGTTTCGGTCCGCGAGCTCGCTCCAATTCGTCGTGTCATTTGACAAACCTTTCTCGTTTTACGTGTAATAAAGTACTATAAATACTTATACTATGTAAGTATGTATACAGTATACTGCCATGAGATAAATATATTTTCATGTAATGTTCTGATATTCGATACAGGTGTAAAACTGGTAGTTTTTAAGTAGGTGCCTACGGTTAAACTAGGTTTGGCAATTATATGGTTTCGTATTTGTTATAAAAATGTTTACGGTTGGTTGAATCTGTAGTCTTATTTTCAAAAAAACTAAATGAAGTCTTTATTCATCAGTAGCTATCGAACAATAATTACTACACGCCTAATATAATAAGACGTGTTGAAATACTCCAGTCTTTCCCAACGTGGGCGATAACGCCCCCTTGTGGGCGCTGCAGGCCTAAAGGGGGGCGGTAAGAAACCCAGAAAAAAAAGGGGGCGTTGTGTAGGGCTTTGGGGTCGATTTATAATTTCATCTACCTAGCTAGGAAGACTCTTAGACACCAACTGAGCTCTCGACTTCGAGAGTCGACATCTTGTGAACATCAACTAATATTAATTAAGATATAGCTCAAACTCGGTTCGATATAATAGACCGCGGGCAATCATGTTTTAACAAGTTTTTGTTAAATAATCCGATTTGTACATTCCTGTATCAATCGGCTGGTTCTATAATACTTGTTCTTGCTTGTCGAGTACGATTGGGCGTCGAATGAGATAAACGAGTTTATGCACGTTTGTCTTATTCCTGTTGGTGCGTGCTGCTTATGCAATCCTATATAAACGACGTAAATTTATTTTATTTTCATTTGCGGTTTCGCGCATAATAGATAAGCAGTACTTGATTTCAACACTTACGTATTTCTCAAAACAAAACAATGTCGGAAGTAAAAAAGAAGAGACGGCAATACTCTGCGGAATATATTAAATTCGGATTTATTGAAAATCCCACAAACCCGTTGTCGCCTTTGTGTCTTCTATGTCTAAAAACATTTTCGAACGAAGCAATGAAGCCTTCAAGACTGCAAGATCATTTGAATAAAATGCATCCAGATAAGAAAGACAAGAATGTAGCATATTTTCAAGACCTAGAGAAGAAGCATAATACTCAGCCAAGTGTATCAAAACTATTTTCGGCGGCTGCTAAGCAAGATGACGACGGACTTCGAGCTTCGTACAACATCTCTTTGTTAATTGCTCAAAAAGGCAAACCACACAACATCGGAGAAGAGTTAATTTTGCCAGCAATAAAGGAAGTAATAACTACTGTGCTTCATAAACCGGCCGCAGATATTATCCGAAAAATTCCTTTGAGTAATAATTCTGTGCAAAGACGAATTGATGAAATGGCTGAAAACATTGAAGAATCATTGTGCAATCATCTGAGGACTAGTCAATTCTCAATTCAGCTCGATGAGTCCACTTTACCAACTAATGAAGCGTTGTTGCTATCTTACGGGAGGTTTATTAAAGATGAGAAAATACGTGAAGAACTATTGTTTGCCAGAAATTTGGAGACAGATACAAAAGGCGAAACCATATTCAATACATTGGAAAAGTTTTGTGAAGAGAAAGAGATTCCTTTGAAAAATATTATATCAGTTGCTACGGATGGCGCTCCGGCTATGACAGGGCGCCATAAAGGCTTCATAGCGTACTTAAAGAATAAAATTCCAGATGTCCTTGCTATACATTGCGTTATTCATAGACAACATTTGGTTGCTAGAAACTTAAGTGAACGACGATTTCAATCACTGCAATATGTCATCAAAGCAGTCAATAAAATCCGTAGCAGCTCTTTGAATGATAGATTATTTCATCAGCTTTGTGCTACTAATGACGAAGATTTCAACCGTTTGTTTGTGGTTGCTTCATACTAAAGTTCGTTGGCTGTCAAGAGGCAATTGTCTGATTCGATTTTACAACCTGTTTAACTCTGTGATAGAGTTCTTGGAAACTAAAGATACAGAACTGCGCAACAAGCTCATAACATCAAAGAATGATATAGCTTACATGACAGACCTGTATAAATTGTTCAACGACATGAACCTCCAACTGCAAGGCGATGAACTAAATTTAATTAAAACAAAAAATGTCGTTGCTGCTTTCGCAGCCAAACTGCTTCTGCACAAAAAGAATATGGGCAGACGTGAGTTTCACAATTTTCCGAATTTATCAGTATTCTGCAGTAACGACGACTTGTTTGCCTACTGCCAACATTTGGAAAACCTCCACATTGACTTCACCGAACGATACCAGGACATTTTAAACTTGGAAATACCAGACTGGGTGTTGGATCCGTTTTCAAATGTCAACACAGCAATGTCACCACAGCTGGAAGAAGAACTTATAGAATTGACAACAAACGAAGAAACAAAAATCAAGTTCAAAAATGGATATCAAGAATTTTGGCTACAAAAACCGATCCCGCAATTGTACCCTGGATTGTGGTCAATTGTTCAACGATTCTTGATAGCATTCCCATCGTCATATTCGTGTGAACGTGGATTTAGTGCTGTGGCAACGCTGCTTACTAAAAAGAGAAATCGTTTGCGTGTTACCGAACGTGGCGACTTGCGGCTGTTTTTGAGTAAATTGGAACCTGATATCAACAAACTTATTGAACAGCATCAGATTCAACCTTCACATTAGTTTTTATATAAGAATTGATTATGTTTGTTTTATTTTCAATAAAAGATACTCTGTCCGAATACTATAAAGTTGCGTTTCAATAATCAGTTATAAGTACTTAGCGGTTTTTAAGTATGTTTAAAAAGGGGGGCGTTAAAAAATAATTTATTCTTAAAGTGGGCAGTAGACAAAAAAAGGTTGGGAACCCCTGAAATACTCGAAAAATACTGATATTATATCAACCTTGTGTGTTAACTATTATTATGCCGAACTATTGTATAGGTATTTCTTTAACATAAAAAAAAATATTTATTTGTTGAAAAATATAATAATAAAGCTTAAATAGTTCACCTTTTCCATAATAAAAATAAAAAATGACATCTGAGAACACTAACGAAGGCATTACGTGACGTCTGGTAGGCATGCTGCGTGACTCGCTCGCCCTGGTTTTGTACAGGATCTAAGCACACGAATCGATAAACTTGTTAATTAAATATTCCGATACGACTACATTATAATTCATTGACCATCGAACTAGGCTTAATTTTTATAACGCTTTGTCCTACATTATTCTAATATTTGCATTTTTTCGTTTCAGATTCTACAACATTTCAAGATATGATGGACACAATAACTCCACATAAAGCGTATCGTTGTAGACGCCAAACGAGCTGAGTTATTAACGAGCAGTCACAAGGTTGGGGTGAATAATGGGAAAGAGGAACGTTCGGATCAAGATTGCACACTCCGTTGGTCCGCCTATTGTTGTTCACATACTAGACACATCTGAGTAGCATCCCAGCCTACGCTTTAAGACATTACCAGTTACCGCCGCACTAGCGACTGCCAATAAAGTACAAGTCATATCGGGTTATAATACACGTATTTTACTTAGATGTATTTATTTTAGTACAAAGAGCTGAACGTTGATATTGCACGAGATTATTTAATGTGGTTAAGTTATAATATTAACCGAGTTGATGTTCTCGGTCGTTTCGCCTAAACGGTAGTCATGACGGCCACTGCTCCTGAATTATCAAAATCAGACTTTTTTGATTTTGTCACTTCTAACGAAGTAACTGACGCTCAATATAAACAACAGATGCGATCAGTTAATGTCTTCATGGAATCGCCAGATTCACGCTCGAATCCCTTATTATCAGAGGAGCCAAAGGAACAAAACAACAACAGCTTACTGAGTGTAACCTGTAACCAATCCTCTAGCAGCAACAGCATGACCGCTGCAACTACGTCGAACCCCCTTCAAAGTTTTGATTCTATTTGGAACGTGGATAGAGATCGTGATCGCTTAGAAACAGCCATGTTGGAAGATTTAAATAAATATTATTGGAATCAAGACACCGATATAAGTGCAACACATACATGTGCAGATACTGCTATTTCAAATAAACTCATAAGTAACAACACAGACGGTCAAATTTATACACTGACTGTCCTAAATCAAGACACTTGGGTAAAGGATGAAGATGTATCCATGTCCAGTCCAGCGGACATAGAAACAAATCCCTCGCTAGATCTCGAGTCAATATTAAATATGAATGGTTTTCCACATGACTTCAATCAAGACACTCTGAATCCCAATATATTGCCAAAAGTAGAAAACTTTAACTACGAAGAAAATGAATCTGAAAATAGAAGTACGGAGTTGAACACAAATAGCTTAGTAAAAGTAGAAGCATATAATTATACCGAAACTGAATTTCAAAGCAATGACAAGAAGGATGATTCAACGCGTAGTCCTATTATTGGTACTTCATCGTTATTGGATGCACAAGTTGAATTTAATAACAACAATAATGATTGGAAATTGACGGATCAGAATACAGAATCAAATGACTCTCTACTAAGAAGCGCATTGCAAGGAAAAGCCTTCATAAGATACAGTACTTTACAAAAGAATGCTATTACAAAAATTGATGCGGAAACGGAACTAAAAAGAGTTATTATAAACAACAATAACAAAGCTGATGTTCCTTCAATGTATCAAGATACGAAAGAACCCGATGCAGAACTTCTCATGTCAATAGCACCGCAAAATGGCAATGTAAATATTTCAATACTGTTAGAAGACCCGAC
>CAJQZM010040304.1:7500-25437 GCA_907164665.1 Colias nastes | reverse complement strand
GGGGATGGCGTGGCGTCCTTCTAGGTGGGCACAGGGGCCGTCGACAAGAGGAATGAAGCCCCCGGGAGAACACCCGCTCTTGCCCGTGCAGATCGGGCCCTCTTGTCAGGGGGTGTTACTGGATGGCGCGATACGTATCGCGCAGACCGCTCTGGAGCGGCACAAGAGATCCGTCATTGGGTTCGGGAAGAAGGCCCAGAAGCATCATGACCAGCGGATAGACGTCGACATTATCGATTGTCGGCAGAGTGCGATGCGACATGAAGGCGGGCCCCGAGGCAATGAAGGTGGCAGTCATGGCGGGTGACAGATTGTCATAGCCATGTCCGCCTTTGGAAACACGATCATGCGCATCGCGTGTCAGGGTCCAGCCGGTTTCGGCCAGGCAGAGCCATGCAGGAACGCGGGGATTATGGCCGTATTCCAGGCGTGACGGGATCTGGGCCTTGGGCCAGCATGTCACATGCTGATGTGGGGTGCTCAGCGCTTTCGCAAGCTCACGTTCATGACCCGGGACAGGGTTGATCCCGGCATAGGGACCTGAAGTCACGATGGACATGGTCTGTACAGGCGCAAGGTCTGTCAGCGGAATGACGCGCGACGGGCTCAGCTCGGCCATGCCATGATCGGAGACCACGATGAGATTGGCGAGCACGTGACGTTGTCTGAGCCCTGCAATCAGGGTGGCAAGGGCATCGTCAACAGCGTGTGAGGCTGCACGCGTTTCAGGCGAGAAAGGCCCGTCCACATGACCGTGATGATCGACCCCGTCGAAATAGAGCAGTGAGAGAGCTGGACGCTTTTCCGCCGGACGGTCGAACCAAGACAATACAGTGTCGACTCTCTGGGCGGGTGAGCTTTTCGCATCGAAATGCGACCAGATATCGGGACGCGTATTGAGAATGGGGACATCGGATCCGGGCCAGAAAACGGAGGCGCTCATCAGGCCGTGCATCTGTGCCGTAACCCATGCGGGCGTTCCGTTATCCCACCAGCGCGGATCGTCCACCCCCGTATGTCTTGCGACACTGAAAATTTCTCCCGGAATGTCGGGATCGATCATCGTGTTGCCAACGACCCCGTGGTGATCGGGGCGCAGACCGGTCACGAGCGTGTAGTGGTTGGGGAAGGTGATGGACGGAAACGACGGGTGCATCCAGGCGAAAACCCCGTCATCCGCAAGGGCATCGAGTGTCGGCGTGTCACCCTTTTGCAGGTAGTCCGGACGGAAACCGTCGATGGATACCAGAATGACAGGGGGCAGACCGGAGACAGTGTCGGTTCGTCCTGGGGGCGAGGTGCTCTCGCAGCCAGCCAGACATAGGAACAGGGTCAAGATGAGGGGGATGCGCGCCATGACCGCAGACTGGCAGGATGGCGCGCAGGGATCAATCGTCTTGCATGCGATACGAAAGGGCTAGTTCTGCTTGAGACGCTCTTTCCAGACGGAGTGGATCTGTTTGCGTGTGAGCTTCCGGGCAGGCGGTGCAGGCTTGTTCGCCTGAACGCTGGCGGGGCCGCTCCCGGTTGTGGCGCCGGGTTTGACGCCGGCAGCCGGGTCGGCATTGGCCTTGCCCAGCGCGTCTTCACAGGCGCTGCCCTTGCCGACGCCGAACTGGATGGTGGGTAGAAGAGCGGCAGGCGGGAAAGCGATTGCGAGCCCGGCCGTTGCCGCCGCCCGGCCGATGATCTCGGCACCCGGCATGATGGTGGGGCTTTTCAGCGGACCGGAAATATTGACCCGACCGGGGAAGGAAAGAATGTTGAACGAGGTCGAACGCGTCGTGACGTGATAGTCCAGCGTTTCGTTTCGCAGGTTGACGCTGCCACCCCCGAGGGTACGCGTGTTGTTGGTCATCAGCAGCAGCGAATTCGTGCTGAGAATGCCATTGCGCAAAGGCATGTCGGCAATGAAGCATTTGAGATCGGAGCGCTGCGGAATGCCCAGCGCCGAGAGAATGGCGCTACCGACCTTGAGCCCCATCAGATCGGGCAGCAGGGCGGAGACATCGCCACCATGGTCGACGACGAGCGTGATCCCGCCATCGCCGTTGCCCAGCAGGGAGGCAATGGAATTGCCGGTTGCGGCCAGCGTGATATGCCCTCCGAGCGTTCCCTCGCCCTTGAAGGTTTGCGTTGCCTTCATCAGACGCTGAATGGAAAGACGCGATACATCGACCTTGAAATGGGTCTTGAACTGGCCGTTGGCCACCGGGTCCAGCGCACCGGACAGACCAAGCGTGCCATTGCCGACGGCGAAATTCAGCTTGTTGATCTCGATGGCGCCGTCCTGCACGGCAATATCGGCCACGATATTGTCGAGAGGCATATCCTTGTTCTCGATATGATCGCCCTTATAGACCAGATGGGCATTGACCGAGTTGAGCTTCGGCACATTGATCGGGGTGGAGGGCAGGATACGGTCGCTCGTGGCGGCCTTCTTGCTCTCTTCATGTCCGGGCTTGGCCCCGATAAAGCCGCCAAGATCCTTCAGATCCACGTTGCGTGAGTGAAGGTTGGCATCGACCGTAATAGGCTTGGTCTGCGGGTCGACGGAGATCGTGCCGCCGATGTCCGATGAGCCCATTTTCCCGGCGAAGTTCGTGAAACGGATATGGGCTGCCGTGTAATCGAGATTGCCTGCAATGCTGTAGGACGGTGTCTGCGGAATGGGGATTCCCGTGAGGGCATAAAGGAGCGACATGTCGGGGCCGGCGAAATGCAGAACGAGTTTCGTCCCCTTGAAATGCAGGGGATCGTCGACGGTACCGCGCAGTGTGACATAGGTGGGGCCGTTCTCGAGGCGTGCATCGATCGGATAGGGATGGGAGGCATTCGTCAGGGTCAGCAGAGAGCCGCCCACGATATGTCCCGTAATGGGGGCCTGTGCGTAGCGTCCCTTGAGATCGATGACGATCGTACCGTCCTGATCGCCTTTGACCGGGGTGGTGTGCATCAGCACATGCATGTCGGTTTTGAGCTTGGCGAGGGCCACACGGATATCGCCATCGGTGATGGTCAGGGTTCCGATTTTCGGCAACTCGGTCGACTGGTTCTGCGCTGCAGGGGCAGGCTTCGCGTTCGGGTCTGTGAAGCTGTAATTGTTCCTGCCATTGGCAAGTGCGACGATATCGCCCCTGGGCGTATCCAGAGCAATCAGGGGGATCTCCAGCCCCTTATGGGTGAGATAGCGCCATACATTGACTGAAACGGTCGCTTTTTTCGCGCTGGCGAACAGCTCTTTTTCGGACTCGAAGCCTTCTGGTTGCTGGATTTTGAGATCGTCTACCGAAACGGACGTGGTCAGGCCGAGACGGACATGCAGATGGGCGATCGTCACCGGACGATGAAGCGCAGCGCTCGCGCGTCTGTCGATCAGAGGGACGAACCAGTCCCAGTTCCATAACAGGATGAGCAGAACGAGGAGAACGGCAAGAGCCCCTGAGATAATGCCGAGTACCCGGCGTACAGGGCGTCTCCGCGGCGGGGTCGGGGGATTTCCGGTTTCTGCCACGTGCTCTGCCTTTCTGCTGCATCAGGAACAATTTGCCTTCAGGGGCGGGGCCCGGGCACGGCGGAAACGCCATGGCCATACCCCGCCCCTGAAGGCTGTCATGTCCTGATTTACGAGATAAGGGGGGCGGGAGTTCCTTGAGAGGGTCTCTCCCGGCCATTCGACCGGATCCGCAGAGCGGTCAGGGGTGTTTTACGCCGCATACATCCAGGGCGGCAGGAAGCCGCTATAGCGGCTTCCCAGCACTGCGCGGGCCTCGTTCGAGAGGCTTGCAAGGGCGCAGGCCATGGCGTCGGGTTGAGGCGCACGCAGCAGGTCGATGCCGGTGCAGAAATCGTGCAGGCTGTTGCCATGGCCGCGCAGGGCAAGATAGGGGCGCAGTCGTGTCTCAAGGGCCGTGTCGGGGGTGAAGGTGCAGGCGTAGAGCGCAAGAGGCGTTCCGCCTATGAATCCGATCTGACCGTTCTCCATCCGTGCCATGACCTGCCCGTCGGCATGCAGGGTGACCCTCTGCTCGTCCTGCTGTGCGAACGCGTCGTCGCGATGGGCGGGAACGCCGGCGGTTATGTCGACCGGTATCCAGCGCGTCAGACAATCGCCCGAATCGAGAGGGGCGGTATCGTTAGGTGGAAGGAGGAGGAAGCCTGTCTGTGATGTGCGCGATGACAGGTCCGACGCTTCTGTCACGAGAACAATCCGGCTTTGTTCGTGCGAAGAGACTGCAGGAGACAGTACGAGCCCATGTGTTTCAGGATCGTAGACGAGAGTTTCGCCTGACTCTGTACTCAGGGTTGCAAAGTGCAACGGGCGTGGCATGGCAAGACTGCGATGCTCTCTGACCGTAAAGGCGGTTTCAGGCAGGAAACTCAGGCTATTCGCTTTGATATCCTTCTGCAGACGCCAGTAGAGCGCCTCCAGGCTGGAACGCCATAGCCGCGACGCGACCTGACGTGTGGCCTGGCGGAAACGCTGCGCTGCCAGATCCTGCACGTCGTTACGGTTGTAGTGCGACCACAGATCGGGCGCGCTTTGACCGGCACCAAGCCGGGCAAGGCGGCGGGTGTAATGGGTCAGGTTGCGCGTCACATAATGCAGGATACGGGCGCCCTGCCAGCTTGCTGCTCGTGCCGGGTCGAAGGCCGTACCATCGGCGTGGACGTGGCGTGACGGATCAAGCGTGAAATGGCAGCCATCGACGAAATGCCCGGTATAGGCGCCAGGGCGCAGGAAGGTCTTGCCCGCGCGGTGATCGGGGAAATCGAGCTCTGCGCGCTTTGTGTAGGCGGCGATCGGACCTTGGGCAGGGCGACCGACATGACCGTTCGAGCCGAAAACGGACCAGTTGAGCATGATGGCGTCGGCATCGGCAAAGCTATCGAGATAACGGCCGATATCGTCATGATCGTCGAAATAGACGTATTCGTCGCTGTCGAGGCAGATTACCCAGTCGAAACGGGTACGACAGGCTTCCAAGGCCTGAGCGAACGCGTTCGAGCGGCGCTGGGCATGGGATGTGCCTGCATGACGATCGGCACGATGCGCTTCGACAGGGTAAAGTCCTGCGGCGTTCTGGATGATGTCCCAAGTGCCATCGGTTGAATGATCGTCATAGATGATCAGGGCGTTGAAGCCGATGGCAAGGTGATAGGCGATCCACCAGCCGATATCGTCAGCATCGTTCTTGACGAAAAGGACGGCTGCGGCAGAGGCCATATCGTGGTGTTCCTTCTTGTTGTTCTTGGGTTGGACTGATCGTGTCAGTCCATTTTCAGGGCGGCGAGGAACGCGCTCTGCGGAATTTCAACCTTGCCGAACTGACGCATGCGCTTTTTGCCTTCCTTCTGCTTTTCCAGAAGCTTGCGCTTGCGCGAGATATCGCCGCCATAGCACTTGGCCGTCACATCCTTGGACAGGGCGCCCAGCGTTTCGCGCGCGATAATGCGCGAACCGATGGATGCCTGGATGGCGATCTTGAAGAGCTGGCGGGGAATCAGATCCTTGAGCTTGCCGCAAATGGCGCGTCCACGTGTCTCTGCGACGGAGCGATGCGCCACGAAGGCGAGGGCATCGACCGGTTCCTGATTGACGAGAATGGAGATGCGCACGAGGTCGCTCTCTTCATAGCCGTCGATCTGGTAGTCGAAGCTGGCATAGCCGCGTGTCAGCGATTTCAGTCGGTCGTAGAAATCGAACACAACCTCGTTGAGCGGCAGGCGGTAGACGGCCATGGCGCGGTTGCCGACATAGGTGAGATCCATCTGGATGCCACGACGCTCGCTGCAGAGCGTGAGCACACTTCCCAGATACTCGTCCTGAACCAGAATGGTCGCCTTGATCCACGGTTCCTCGATCTTTTCGATCTTGCCGGGGTCGGGCATGTCGGCCGGGTTGTGCAGATCTTCCTGCGTGCCGTTGGTCAGATACATCTTGTAGACCACGGACGGTGCCGTCGCGATCAGATCGAGATTGAACTCGCGCGACAGACGCTCCTGGATGATTTCCAGATGCAGCAGGCCGAGGAAGCCGCAGCGGAAGCCGAAGCCAAGCGCTGCCGAGGTTTCTGCCTCGAAATGGAACGAGGCGTCGTTCAGGCGCAGCTTGGCGAGCGAATCGCGCAGCTTTTCGAAGTCATCGGCATCGATGGGGAAAAGGCCGCACCACACCACGGGGATCGATGGTTTGAACCCGGCGAGAGGCTTCTCGGCAGGGCTGCGATCAAGGGTGACGGTATCGCCCACGGCCACATCGGCCACGGTCTTGATGGCGGCATTGATATAGCCCATCTCGCCCGGACCGAGCGATTCGACGGCTGTCATCTTGGGCAGGAACACGCCGACCTGATCGACATGATAGGTCGAGCCCGCCTGCATCATGCGGATCTTGTCGCCGCGCCTGAGTGTGCCCTCCATGACGCGTACGAGAATAATGACGCCCAGATACGGATCGTACCAGCTATCGACCAGCAGGGCCTGGAGCGGCTTGTTCGGGTCGCCCTTCGGTGGCGGCAGGCGTGTGACGAGGGCTTCGAGCACGCCTTCAATGTTGAGGCCGGTCTTGGCCGAAACCTCGACCGCATCATCGGCGGGGATGCCGACCACTTCCTCGATCTGGGCGCGCACGCGCTCGACATCGGCGGCAGGCAGATCGACCTTGTTCAGAACCGGGACGATCTCGTGATTGGCATCAATGGCCTGATAGACATTGGCCAGTGTCTGCGCTTCGACGCCCTGAGAGGCATCGACCACCAGAATGGAGCCCTCGCAGGCGGCAAGGGAGCGGCTGACTTCATAGGCGAAGTCGACATGGCCCGGCGTGTCCATGAGGTTCAGGATATAGGTCTTGCCATCCTTGGCCGGGTAGGTCAGGCGCACGGTCTGCGCCTTGATGGTGATGCCGCGCTCCTGCTCGAGCTCCATGTTGTCGAGCACCTGTTCCTTCATTTCTCGTGCCGTGAGCGCACCGCAGGCCTGGATCAGACGGTCAGCCAGCGTGGACTTGCCGTGATCGATATGCGCGATGATCGAGAAATTGCGGATCTGGGAGAGGGGCGTGCCGGTCATGGCGCGATACATAAGCGATTGCGCTGTTCTTGTCATTGGGGAGAAACCGCCGCCATACGATTTCTCCCTGACGTTTCATTGCCTGTCCGGGGCCGGTTTTGCGCTTCAGCGATCCGTCAGGCGAAACTCGATGCGCCGGTTGCGGGTATAGGCCGCGGCCGTATTGCCCTGATCGAGAGGCTGATAGTCGGAAAAGCCGGTAGCGGCGAGATGATGCGGGTCCACACCTTCGCGAATGAGCACCTTGACCACAGTGATCGCGCGCGCGCTCGACAGCTCCCAGTTGCTTGGAAAGGCGGTATGGATGGGCTGCTTGTCGGCATGGCCATCCACGCGCAGGATCCAGGGGATATCGGCCGGAATCTGGCTCGAGACCTGCTTGAAGGTATGCGCCAGCGCGGCGATTTCCTTCTCGCCCTGGGGTGTCAGATCGGCACTGCCCTGCGGGAAGAGAATGGAGCTCTGGAAGACGAAGCGGTCGCCGACGATCTCGACGCCCTTCTGGTTTTTCAGGATGTCCTGAAGGCGGCCGAAAAATTCGGAGCGATAGCGCTTGAGCTGATTGACCTTGTCGGCCAGCGCCACATTGAGCCTGTTGCCCAGATCCGTGATCTGCTGGTCGCGCGCCGTGACATCTTTCTTCGCGATATCGAGCGCCTGGCCGATAGCGAGCACTTGCTGGTTGAGCTGTTCGAGCTGCGATTTGAGCTCGGCGATGGTGGCCTGATCGGATTGCGTCGCCTGACCGGCTGCGGCGAGGGCCTGTTCCTTTTCGGCAATCGTGCCGTTCAGTGTGGCAAGCTGCTGCGTGAGGACATCGGCCTGACGTTTGGCGCTGTCGCGATCGGTGGTGAGGCTGGCCACCATGGCGTTGAGCTGCGTGTTCTTGGCCTCTGTCATCGACAGTGTCTGCTGCAGGGCAGCAAGCTGCTGGCGCAGGGCATCGAGCGAATGGGTGCGCTTGCTAAGGGCGACGGACAGGAACTGCTGGCCCAGCACAAAGACAAGCAACACGAAAGTGACGACCATGAGCAGCGTGGAGAGCGCATCCACGTAGCCCGGCCAGGCATTGAGTTCTCCGCCGTGGGAGCTGCGTCTTGAGCGTCGTGCCATGAGAGCCGCCTCGCCTTATTGGGCCGAAGGGGGGACGACCGTCGAACCGCCGGGGCTTGTAGCCGCAATGGTGCGGGCAAGAACGCGCAGATCGTTGCGTATTTCGCCCGCCATCTGGGCGCGGCCACTGTGAAGCTCGTCGATCAGGCGCACGATATGGCCCTCGAGTCGGCTGAACTGCTCGCGGCTGTCCTTGGCGTCGTTGAAAGCTGCCGTGCCGGGTGTTGCGGCCTCGCCCACGTGCTTGAGGAACGGCCCTAGAAGGGCCTGCCCTTCAGCGACGCGGTTCATCATTTTCTGGTTGGACTGAAGCAGGTCCGTCATGGCCCTGAGGCGCTCCTGCAGTCCGTCCATGACCTGAAGCTGTTGCATGCGGCTCTCCTCGCTGCGCGAGACGACGTTCTGCAGGGTTTCGAGGTTCTCGGCTGTCTGCTCCAGCAGGGCCTGCACATAGGCGGGGACAGAGGCATCGCCCCCTTCGATCAGGGTGCCGCCCTGCTTGGTGATACCGACCAGCCATTCCTCGACTTCATTGAAGAAACGGTTCTGGGCCTGACCTGCGTTGAGATCGAGGAAGCCCAGGATGAGCGCCCCGGCAAGACCGAACATCGAGCCCGAGAAGGCTGTGGACATGCCGCGCAAGGGTTGAGCCAGATTGGTTTTCAGCTGGCCGAACATGGCATCGAGATTGCCATCGCCAACATTCATGCTTCCAATGACATCAACGATGGAGCTGACGGTCAGGAGGAGGCCGTAGAACGTACCGAGCAGACCCAGATAGATGAGCAGGCTGGTCATGTAGCGTGAGATATCGCGTGATTCGTCCAGTCGACCCGAGAGACTGTCGAGCGTGGCCTGGGCCGATTGATGCGACAGGCTGAGGCGACCCGTCGAGGTGCGGGCTGCCAGATTACGCGCCAGCGTGCCGAGCAGGCGGGGCGGCTCGGGCTGTGCAAGACCGGTGCGGTTGACGCGGAGTTGATCGACCCATTTTACCTCGGGCATCAGGCGCAGCACCGTGCGCAGATTCCACAGGATGCCGATGACGAGTACACCCAGAATCAGCCCGTCCAGCGCCGGATTGGCGAAGAACGCGGCATAGAGCGTCTTGCTGAGCAGGGCAGCCACGGCAGCGACAAGGACCAGAAAGATCCCCATGCGCAGGAGGTAAAGGGTCGGGCGGGTCATGGCGTCGGGGTCCTCGATGCGGTTCCGAACTGGGCTTCAGAAATCGGGGCCGGAACGGCACCCTCGGCAATGATGTCGAGACGGTCTGCCGGCGCGGTTCCGGGCTGGGCCAGGCCGGTCGCACGCGGGTAGATACGCGTCGTGGCTACACCTTCACGGATCAGGATGGAGCGCACGACCAGGGCACGGGCCAGGGCCACGCGCCGCGGTGTGGAAAGATCTTCATTCGTGCCGCTGGCCGAGGCCCAGAGCGTGACACGCAGCGTCGGCTTGGCTGCCAGAATTCTGGCTTCATCGCGCACGGCATCGATCATGGCCTGATTCATGCTGCTGCTATTGGCGTCGAACAGAATGCGCAGGCCGTGGGCCTGTTTCTCGACCTTGCCCTTGGCATCGGGGACGGCCTTGACCTCTTCCGGCGGGACGGGAGGATGCGTCGGGACCGTTACGCCGGGGGGAGGAATGACCACGGGGCGAGGGGGCTGGGCAGGAACATCTGGCGGTGCACCGACACGCTGAGCTGCAGGTAGGCGAGGGGCAGCGGGAGGGGCGCTCTTGCCGGGGAGGCTGGCATCGGCGGCCTGCGGCTTCGGCGACGCGACTTTGTCCGATGACGGTTTTTTCGACGTTTCGTGCGATCCGCCATGAGCGGTATTGCCTGCCTTGCCTGAGGCTGCCCTGGATGGGGCTTTTTGCGGCGCAGGCTTTGCGGCGGGGATCGCGTCATCGTTGGAGGTGACCTGCGCCAGTACAGGCGCACAGGTCAGCAGGACAGCCGGAAAACCGGCCGAGAACAGGAGGGAGAGAAGGATCGGCCGATTCATGACCGGGCGATCCTAATCGCGCTCCCCCTGCGCAAGCAATGGGGAATGAGGTGGGACTGGCTATGGTTCCCTCGCGCGACAGATTTTTTTGAGATCTGTCCGATCCCGCTACAGCCTTTTCTCCTGCCGTCTTGTCTTCGCGGGGCAGGAGAGCGGGCAGGATCGGCGTGTCAGGGGAGAACAGGACCAGCCAGCTGCTAGTCAGGACATGGCGCCCGCCATCCGATAGGGGGGCCCTGCCGGATGATGGTTTATTGTCCTGTTCCGGTTTGTCCTGTTCCAGTCGCCTGGTTCAGGCTTTGCGCGTCAGGGCGTCGAGCACGATGGTGCGGATCGGACCGTGCAGGTTGGCGTTGCCCGCCACCAGCGTGACATCGTTGTCCAGATCGGTGATTTCCTGCCCTTCCGGGTCGGTTACGTAACCGCCGGCTTCACGCACGATCAGAAGACCGGCTGCGCAATCCCAGGGCTTGAGGCCGATTTCCCAGAAAGCTTCATAGCGACCGGCAGCGACCCAGGCGAGATCGAGGGCCGCGGCACCGAAGCGGCGGAAGCCTGCAACATGCGGCATCAGGGCAGCGAGGCTGCGCCCGAAAGGCAGGCGACGATCGGCAGGGGTCTTGGCGAAGGGGATCCCGGTGGCAATGAGCGACTCGGAGAGATCACGACGGGCAGAAACACGGATGCGACGTTCGTTGAGGAACGCACCGACGCCCTTTTCGGCCCAGAACATCTCATTGGCTGCGGGATTGTACACCATGGCAGCGGCAATTTCGGTCGAGCCATCGGGATGACGGCGCTGCAGGGCAATCGAGATGGCCCATTGCGGAATGCCATGCAGGAAGTTTGATGTGCCGTCGAGCGGATCGACGATCCAGCGCCATGTCCAGTTCTCGCCGCCGGATGTGCCGCTCTCTTCCATCAGGAAGGCGTAGCCGGGACGGGCGCGGGCAAGCTCATCACGGATTGTCTGCTCGGCACGCAGATCGGCCTGCGAGACGAAATCGCCCGGCCCCTTGATGCTGACCTGAAGCTGCTCGACTTCGGCAAAATCACGAAGGAGGCGTTTGGCTGCCTTTTGCGCAGCATTCTGCATGACGGTCATATGCGGCGAGAGGCGCATGGCAATAATCCTGATGAGAAACTGTGAAAGAGCAGGGTAGTCTGGTCAAGATAACAGGCTGCGACCCCGGATAGGAAACGGTCGCAAGAGCGGGGGTACGCCTTGCACACCCCCTGTGTCCGGCGGGATCAGCCTTTGGCGCGTTCGACGTAGGATGCGTCATCCGTGCGGACAACCACGCGCTCGCCGGCTTCGATGAAGGGCGGCACCATGGTCTTGACGCCATTGGAGAGCATGGCGGGCTTGTAGGACGAGCTGGCCGTCTGGCCCTTCACCACCGGATCGGCTTCGGTGATTTCGAGCGTGACGTGCGGCGGCAGGGACACGCCGACCGGGTCGCTTTCGACAAGCTTCACGTTCAGTTCCATGTTGTCCTGCAGGAAGGGCAGCTGGTCGCCGAAGATATCCTTGTGCAGCATGACCTGCTCGAAGGTTTCCGGGTCCATCAGGACGATGTTGTCACCATCCGTGTAGGAATAGGTGTAGTCCTTGTCTTCCGTCATCAGGCGCTCGACCGTATCGGCGGTGCGCCAGCGTTCGTTGGTCTTGTTGCCCGTGTTCAGGTCGCGCATTTCGACCTGGATGAAGGCACCACCCTTGCCCGGCGTGATGATCTGCTGCTTGAGAACCGTCCAGCGACGACCGTCATGCTCAATAACCTGTCCGGCGCGAATCAGGTTTGCCTGCTGCTTCATGGAAGAAAGATCCCGGGAATCGTGATGTGGATACGACGGGTCTGTGCCGCCGTGAAAGGCGGGTTTCTAACGAAGCGGGCGCGCAAGAGCAAGCAAGATGCGCCATTGGATACGGTGGGCAGGAACGCGACAGGCGTCGAGCCTGTCATGACGTGCTGCATGTTGTGCATTTGCCAAGTGATGGTTAGAGCGCAGTCATGACTGCACCTGTAACCCGTATTTCTGCCCTGCTTACCTTTGGCCTTGGGCTCATCTGCGGGATTATCGGCCCTGTATCGGTCACACAGGCAGCATTTGCGCAAGCGGTTTTCGACGGATCTGCTCCGGCTGCATCGTCGCAGGGTACGGCGGTAATAGCGTGCGCGCAGGATTTTCCCGAGGCACGCCCACCGGAGCTGAGCGTGCCTGCCCCGATGCAGCACAATCTGTTTTTATGTAATACGGATTTCGCCGTGCTGGTCTCTGGCGTGACTCATGAGCCCGTATGGGTGGCAGAGCATCTGACCCGCGACGAAATCCGTCACGCACAGCATCAGCTCCGTCAGGGCAAGTTTCATGAGGAAACGCGCCAGCCCGAGGATGAAAGAGCGCATCTGGCCGATTATCAGAAATCGGGTTTCGACCGGGGGCATATGATGCCCAGTGGCGATGCGCCGAGCCGGGCCTCGCAGCAGGAAACATTTTCGCTGGCCAATATGGTGCCGCAGACGCCCGACCTCAATCGCGGCTTATGGGCGGGGGTCGAGAAGCGCGTGCGCGAACTGGCCCTGTCGGACGGCGAGGCTTATGTGGTGACGGGGCCGGCCTATCGCACGGCCTCGCCTGCGCGTATCGGTGCAAGCGGTCTGCCTGTGCCGACATCGACATGGAAGGCGGTCTATCTGCCCTCCCGACAGACTGTCTCGGTTTACGTATGCAAGAATACACTGTCGCCCAGCTGCACCCAGGTGCCAGTAGCGACCCTTATCAGGGTCACCGGGGTCGATCCCTTTCCGGCCTTGCCCGCCGCGATGCGTGAGAGCATGACGCATCTGCCCGATCCGCAGGCTGAGCCCTATCATGTCTCGCCGCAGCTGCGTCGCCTGACGCTGCGCGTATTGAAGCATTTTCTGAACGAAATGCTGTCGGGATCTTCACCCCTCTGAGGGCGCCCTGTCCGGTTGCACGTCCCGTGAGGGTGCGTTGTGCAGAGAATGCAGGGTGCCTGCCGGATCCTGCACGGTACCGGGATGGGTATCGGGGCGGTAATAATCGGGGCCCAGAGGGACCTTCCCGGCGCCGCCCGGAATGTCCAGAACATAGGTAGGCCAGGCGAGACCGGTCACACGACCGCGCAGTTTCGCGAGAAGCGCGCGCCCCTCATCGATTGGCACGTGAAAATGTGCGGTGCCGGGAGCGGGGTCAAGCTGGTGCAGGTAATAGGGTTTGATGCGCGCCGTAACGAAGGCACGCAGAAGAGCCTCCAAGGCTTCTTCAGTATCGTTCACGCCGCGCAGCAGCACGGACTGGCTGAGCACGGGGATGGCGCGGCTCTGGATCTGCCGTATGGCGTTGCGTGCGTGCGCGGTTAGCTCACTGGCATGGTTGGCATGCAGAACGACCCACAAGGCGCGGTCGGTTTCCAGCGCATCCAGCAAAGCAGGCGTGATCCGGGCAGGGTCAGCGACCGGTACGCGGCTGTGGATGCGTATGGTCTGTATATGGGGCATGGCAGAAAGCGAGGCGATGATATGGCTCATGCGTCTTGGGCTGAGCATGAGGGGATCGCCACCGGTCAGGATGATCTCGCTTATGGCGGGGTGAGCGGCGATCCAGTCGAGAGCTCTGGTCAGGGCCTCGTCGGAGAGGAGACCGCCATCGGGCCCAACATGCTCGCGACGGAAACAGAAGCGGCAATAAAGCGGGCAGACCAGCAGTGGCTTGAGCAGGGCACGATCGGCATAGCGATGAACGATCCCCGGTACGGGAGACAGGGCATCGTCACCGATCGGGTCGTGAAGTTCCCAGGGGGCCGTGTGCAGTTCGGCGGGGCTGGGCACCACCTGTTTGCCGATCGGGTCATCGGGGTGGGCGATCAGATCGAGAAAGGCTGTGGGAATGGCTGTGGCGAATTGCCCGGCGAGGGTTTCCAGCGCTTCCTGCTGCTCGGGTGGGACAAGACCCCGGTCGATCAGCTGCGACACGGTACGCAGGACTGAGGGGCGTTCGGCAGGAGGTGCCCCTTCGCAAGCAGGCTTGCCGGTGCTGGGCGCTGAGAGGGGATTGACCTTTTCTGGCATCAGGGGGCTGTACTGCAGGCGCATCAGTTTTCGCAACCGGAGAGCGCAGATCATGGCAGGACGAAACGCAATTTCAGACAGGCTGCCGCTTTTGCAGCGTCGTGCCCTGCTCCAGCGTGGCGTACGCGCGTTCTTCGAAGCCCGCGATTATCTTGAAGTCGATACGCCCTGTGCGGTGCCCGTGCCGGGAGAGGAAGTGCATCTGCGCTGCTTTCGCACAGAACTCGAGCATCCGGATGGTACGAGAGAGGCGCGCTTTCTGCATACCAGCCCGGAATTTGCGATGAAGCGCATTGTGGCGGCGACCGGCTTGCCTGTGTTTCAGCTGGCGCGTGTCTGGCGCAACGGTGAGCGCAGCGCCCTTCATGCACCGGAATTCACAATGCTCGAATGGTACAGGCCGGGGGCGGGACTGGACTCCCTGATGGATGAGACCGAGGCATTGCTGCGCCATCTTCTTCCCCCAACGCTGGCTTTGGCGGATACGACGTTGCGCCTGGATGTTCCTTTCGAGCGTCTGACGATGGCGGAGGCTTTTGCGCGTTATGTCGGGGTCGATCTTCTCGGTATCGGCGACGATGCGCAAAGGCTGGCCCGGGAGGCAGGAACCGTATTGCGCGCAGGGGAAAGCTGGGAGGATCTGTTTTTCCGCCTTCTGCTGGAGCGCGTGGAGCCGAGGATCGGCCGCGATCGCCCCACGTTTCTCACGCACTGGCCAGCCGCGCAGGCGGCCCTCTCGCGTCGCGATCCGCTTGACCCGCGCGTCGCGCTGCGTTTCGAGCTCTATGCTGCGGGAATTGAACTGGCCAACGCCTTCGAGGAACTTACCGACCCTGAAGAACAGCGGTCACGTTTCGAGCAGGACCGCGCGAGACGGATGGCTCTGTCTCCGGATCAGGACTGGCCGCTCGATGAGGCATTTCTGCACGATCTGAAGGATCTGCCGCCCTGCAGCGGCATTGCCCTGGGTTTTGACCGTCTTGTGATGCTGGCCACCGGCGCGCCGCGCTTGTGTGACATTATGTGGTTTTCTTAAACCTTCGGATAGCCATGAACCTTTTCTGGGGGCAAACTCGTTCTCATGACCTAAAGTGGCGCCAGCTTCGAACTGATCCGGCAGGCGGCTTCAGCTTCGGAAAGGGTATCAGGATGATGAAGAAAACAGTTTTTCTGTCGTTTGCCGCTTTGCTGACCCTGTCAGCCTGCGACGTGCCGACTGTCCAGCAGCGCAAGGTGCTGGATTCAATGATCGGCAAGACCGATGTGGACGTGCTGCGTACCTTCGGCGTGCCGACACGGACCTATCAGGCCAGTGGGCATGATTTCCTCGCCTATATCGATAACGAAACCAACTACTCCCCCGGCAGCGGTGGCTGGGGCTGGGGCTGGGGCGGCGGCCCCTGGGGTGGTTATGGCGGTTACGGTGGCTGGGGTGGCGGCTGGGGCGGTTACGGCGGCTGGGGTGGTGGTTTTGGCGGTTTCCCGCCGAGCTATTACAATACGACCTGTCAGACGACTTTCGAGCTGACCAATAGTCGTGTGGTCGGCTGGACCATGCGTGGAGATGGATGCTGAACCTGATGGTACCGTTTACGACAAGAATAATAAAAAAACGTCTGATCGGTGGGGCGTTTGTCGCTCTTGCACTGGCCGGTTGCGAGAGCGGTGCGCGACAGGATCCGCTTCCACGTCCGAATTCCCTGACGGCCGTGCAGATGCCTGCCGTCAGCAGCAAGCATATGTATCATGAATCGACCAAGACGGAGACGTCGAGCCCGGTCGCTTATGACCAGCCGCCGACATTTTCGATGAATGATCGCCCTCTGCTGGAGAACATCACGACGTCGCTTGAGCTGGCCGATTACCGTCAGGCGCTCAGACAGGCGGGGATCTTCCCCCTGCTTGGCCGCAACGGACCGTTCACTGTCTTCGCCATTCCGAATGAGCCGTTCGAACGCTATGCAAGACAGGTGCCTGGCGGTTTGATGAATGCAGCCAATGCGCCGGCGCTGAAGCAGTTGCTGAGCTACACGATCGTCCGTGGCAACTGGTCGCCCCGGAAGATCGCCAGAACGATGGCGCATTTCAAGACCGATCGTATTGCGCTCAAGACGCTTGGCGGCGATGTGCTGACCGTGCAGCAGGATGCTTCGGCCGGACAGTTCGTGCTTGCCAATACGACAGGACATGTTGCGAAGATCTGGCTGAACGGTGCGCCGCAGTCCAACGGTACGCTTTACATCATCCAGGATATTCTTCCGCCGCGCGGCTGACGATTGCCGTCAGTCTGGCTCCGGCTTCGTCTGCATCGACGAAGCTGAGCGGCACTGCCAGAAAATCGACATTGGCCTTGAACATGGCCAGAGCCTGTTCTCTGGTTTCGATATCCTCGGCAATGACGGGCAGTTCCATCATCTGCGACCACCATGCAGCCAGATCGGGTGCATTGGGCGCAATGGCGATGTAATCGGCGCCCAGTTCGCCAGCGCTCATCGCATCGTCACGGCTCGTTCCACAATACACGCCAAGTTGCAGGTCGCGCCCCAGCTCTTCGCGGGCTGTCGGACATTGTGTGGGGCTGCCGGTAAGATGAACGCCATCGCATCCGAGTTCGCGTGCCAAAGCGGGGAGGTCGGTCAGGATCAGCGCCGTACCGTGGGCCTGAACGGTGTCACGAATGGCTTCGACGCAGCTTCTTGCGCGCTTCTCATCGGTTGTGCTCAGGCGAAGGGCGGCCGGTGTCCAGCGTTCCAGAACCTTTGCCAGATCGGCCAACTCACGGGAGGGGTCGAAATCCGGCATTGTAACCAGATAGAGTTCGCAAGGCAGCATGAGGGGAATCCGTCCGATGGGGCGCTCAGGTGTCGGGCGCAAGATACTGGTGAAGCTGGGCTATCCGGTAAGCGTTATAGGGCGGTCTGCCAAGAGTGAGCGCCTGTGGGCGACTTGTCAAAATATGGCCGCCGCAAAGGCGTGCCATGTCCTTTACGGTTTCGAGGCAGGGGCCCGTTGCCGTGCAGATCACCCATGTTTCGCCAGCGCGCAGCGCAGATGCCGCCAGAGCGGGAGCATCGTCGGCATCGAAAATAACAGGCATCTTCAGCCCCAGGGTGAGGGCTTGCCACCAAGGCACGCCCATGATCCTGCCGAGACCGGGAGCCGGAACAAGGGCATAGGGTGAAAACGCCTCTCCTGACGGGAGGTGGGCGATCAGAGAGTTATCGTATAGCGCGACAGCCTTGTGCGGGAGTATGGACGACGGCTTCATGCTTGACCTCCTGACAGGATAAGGGCTTCCTTAGCAACACAGCAAAACGGGCGCGTATGATGAGGGTGCTTTGACGGATCAGATCGAGATTGCCAATGAGGCGACCAGACCCGAAGAGCGGATCGAGCAGGCTCTCGATCGTATTGCCTATGCCCTTCATCATCCGAAGGTGACGACACAGCCGGACCCTGTCGACCTGCAGCCTCTGGCAGCGAACATAGAGGCGCTTCGCCTGCGCGTGCGTGACCTGATTGCAGGTCTCGACGATGAGGAGGGCCTATAACCATGGCTCAGGTTACCCTACGTCTGAATGGCTACTCCTATACGATCGGCTGCAAGGATGGCGAAGAACGTTACCTGCAGGACCTTGCCC
>CAJQZM010040304.1:0-2500 GCA_907164665.1 Colias nastes | reverse complement strand
GAGTCTGAATAGGGCGAATGAGTTGCTGGCAGAAGACCCGAAACCGAGTGATCTAGCCATGGCCAGGCTGAAGGTGCGGTAACACGCACTGGAGGGCCGAACCCACGCCTGTTGAAAAAGTCGGGGATGAGCTGTGGCTAGGGGTGAAAGGCCAATCAAACTCGGAGATAGCTGGTTCTCCGCGAAATCTATTGAGGTAGATCGTCACGTATTGCCCTCGGGGGTAGAGCACTGGATGGGCTAGGGGGACCCAAAGTCTTACCAAACCTAACCAAACTCCGAATACCGAGGAGTATGAGCGTGGCAGACAGACAGTGGGTGCTAAGGTCCATTGTCGAGAGGGAAACAGCCCAGACCACCAGCTAAGGCCCCCAAATCGTGGCTAAGTGGGAAAGGATGTGGGGATTCCAAAACAACCAGGAGGTTGGCTTAGAAGCAGCCATCCTTTAAAGAAAGCGTAATAGCTCACTGGTCTAATAGAAACCCTGCGCCGAAAATGTAACGGGGCTCAAGCCACGTGCCGAAGCTGTGGGTGCATATCTTTGATATGCGCGGTAGCGGAGCGTTCCGTAGGTCTGCGAAGGAGACGGGGTGACCCTCTCTGGAGATATCGGAAGTGCGAATGCTGACATGAGTAGCGACAAACAGTGCGAGAAACACTGTCGCCGAAAGTCCAAGGGTTCCTGCGCAAGGTTAATCCACGCAGGGTGAGCCGGCCCCTAAGGCGAGGGCGAAAGCCGTAGTCGATGGGAACCAGTTGAATATTACTGGGCCTGCCAGAAGTGACGAATGCGATATGTTGTCTGGTCTTACTGGATTGACCAGGCTTTTGGAGCATTCCAGGAAATAGCTCTGGCGTATAGACCGTACCCGAAACCGACACAGGTGGACTGGTAGAGAATACCAAGGCGCTTGAGAGAACGATGCTGAAGGAACTAGGCAAATTACTTGTGTAACTTCGGGATAAGCAAGACCCGTATGTGGGCAACCATGTGCGGGTGGCACAGACCAGGGGGTAGCGACTGTTTAGTAAAACACAGGGCTGTGCGAAGTCGAGAGACGACGTATACGGCCTGACGCCTGCCCGGTGCCGGAAGGTTAAGAGGAGATGTGCAAGCATTGAATTGAAGCCCCGGTAAACGGCGGCCGTAACTATAACGGTCCTAAGGTAGCGAAATTCCTTGTCGGGTAAGTTCCGACCTGCACGAATGGCGTAACGACTTCCCCACTGTCTCCAGCATCGACTCAGCGAAATTGAATTCCCCGTGAAGATGCGGGGTACCCGCGGTCAGACGGAAAGACCCTATGAACCTTTACTGCAGCTTTGCAGTGGCATCAGAGACATCCTGTGTAGGATAGGTGGGAGGCTACGAACCCGGGACGCCAGTACCGGTGGAGCCGTCCTTGAAATACCACCCTGAATTTTTCTGATGTCTAACCGAGACCAGTCTAGCCTGGTCCGGGACCCTGCATGGTGGGCAGTTTGACTGGGGCGGTCGCCTCCCAAAGTGTAACGGAGGCGCGCGATGGTGGGCTCAGGTCGGTCGGAAACCGACTGTCGAGTGCAATGGCATAAGCCCGCCTGACTGTGAGAGTGACAGCTCGATCAGAGACGAAAGTCGGCCATAGTGATCCGGTGGTCCCACGTGGACGGGCCATCGCTCAACGGATAAAAGGTACTCTAGGGATAACAGGCTGATCTCCCCCAAGAGTCCACATCGACGGGGAGGTTTGGCACCTCGATGTCGGCTCATCACATCCTGGGGCTGGAGCAGGTCCCAAGGGTTCGGCTGTTCGCCGATTAAAGTGGTACGTGAGCTGGGTTTAGAACGTCGTGAGACAGTTCGGTCCCTATCTGCCGTGGGTGTATGAGACTTGAGAGGATTTGTCCCTAGTACGAGAGGACCGGGATGAACAGACCTCTGGTGTACCGGTTGTCGCGCCAGCGGCACAGCCGGGTAGCTAAGTATGGACGGGATAACCGCTGAAAGCATCTAAGCGGGAAACCCACCTCAAAACGAGGTCTCACAGGGCCGTGAAAGACCATCACGTCAATAGGCCGGGTGTGGAAGCGTGGTAACACGTGAAGCTAACCGGTCCTAATCGCCCATATCGCTCACACAACGCTCTCACAAGAGAGCATACACATGCATAGCAATCATCCACGCAAACACACTCATCATACAAAACACCAACCTCCACACCGACACACAGTTGTCGGGTGGATCAGAAGACCTGGTGGCTATGGCGGGAGACTTCCACCCGATCCCATCCCGAACTCGGCCGTGAAACGCCCCAGCGCCTATGATACTGCATCTCAAGATGCGGAAAAGTCGGTCGCCGCCAGGTCCCCTGATCCACCCCACAAAACACCCCACCCTCGCGGGGTGGAGCAGCCCGGTAGCTCGTCAGGCTCATAACCTGAAGGCCGCAGGTTCAAATCCTGCCCCCGCAACCAAACACAAGCCCGCTTAAACAAGCGGGCTTTTTTGCGTCTGAA
>CAJQZM010040303.1:0-78320 GCA_907164665.1 Colias nastes | reverse complement strand
GCTAGTGTAGGATAATTATATGGAAATTTTTAGGATGTATCAACGTCTTTTCCGATATATTTTCACACATCGTTAATCATGAAGAGTATAAAAATAACACAACACCATTTTAATAAAAATAGAATCATAAATACGAGACGATCTGAAAAGGAGCCTCATTATTTTGTAGGGAAAATGAATGCTTAAATTATAAGAAATGATTCATATCATATTATATTTTTAACATTTTATTTGCACAACAATTACAGATAAAAAATGATATATTGATGATAGAAATGATAAGAAACAAGGCATGTGATTATTTTTGTAAAACTATAATAAATAAACAGTAATCACAAATGATAATACTTTTTTTGAATCAAACCCACGCTCTCGTTCAATATTCAGGGTCACTACCCATTTTCCTAATCAGTCCAGATTAGGGACAATACAAAAGAAACAACGTCGCAAATAAAAAGCTTAAAAATAGCGACATTTTCTTCTAACTTCACGAAACAAGTTCAACGACCTCCTTGCTCATAAAAACCATTAAATTTTGATTAAATATTCAGATTGGATTACGTTATTTTGGCCTTTTAAAGCGAAACAGTCTCAGTAGGCGAGAAAATTTAATAATTAATGTATCCACTTTGTCGAGTTTCAATTATTCTCTTTAATATACGTTAAAGTCATTTATGATCGTAATGTTATTAAAATATTATAACAATTAAGTCGTTAGTCTAAATACATGAAAAGGGAAATCGACTAAATAATTACCTAACTAATGATAAAAATTGAAATTTATATTGAATTTTTTGTATTTGAATTTTGATAAAAATTGAAATTTGTATTATTTTTATTGATGAATTAGAGCGTACCTTCATGAGTAACAACAAGAGATTTTTGAAAAAACATATCTTAAGGACGCTAAAACAGACGTTTGCATGAATCTCCGTCAATTTAAAAGCTCAATAAAAATAGCTAGTGACTAATAGATGCGTATTATGGCGGTATACAAATGGAAGTAAATAGTATTATTGCGGTTTAAGACTGCATATAAAATATAGGAGTAATTTTTAATCAATGTATTAACGCCTTAACTGTATAGTGTATACAGATACCGACTTAGAAGACACCATGAATCCGAAAACATTATAAAAACATATTTGGAAATTCGAGTGAAAATGTATGCTATTATAGCAATTTATAGCAAATTTTTAGAAGCAAAAGAATATGTCGGCAAACGTCCCACCCTCCAATTAGCATATTTGATATCAATATAATAATATTAGAAATTTAAAAATAGATATTATGAAAAACATCAGTATTCTTATGATTACGAATAAATTGTATACGAATAGAATGGAAGACTTTTATGAACTTTTGATATCTACATTCAAAATTTCTGTTTGTTTTATGACTAACTTTATTTATAACTAGCTTTCCGCCCGCGGCTTCACCGTCCTTATCTAAAACCTAATAAATTACCTATATACCTTCCTAAAGAATCACGCTATCTATTAAAAAAATCCGCATCAAAATCCGATGCGTATTTTTAAAGATTTAAGCATACATAGGGACCGACAGATAGCGACAGCGAATTTGTTTTATACTATGTAGTGATGATGTGCTTCTCAAGTACTGCTGTAAAAAAGCACATTTTAATAGAACACAGTTTATATTAAGCTTCTTAATTTATGAAAAAAGGAATTACAGCTACTAAATGAAACGGAATAATTAAAATTCTTGAAAATAGTGGTTCACTAAATCTGTATTGGGAAAATCGATTTGGAAGCTAATGGGTGAAATAATTAACATTCTGGTGAAATAGAAGGGATTTTAAATTAAGGTTTATTTTAAGAAAAGCTATTATGTGCGTGTATTTAGAATTTAGTATATAATATTATTATTCACATCTATGTTTCGTGCTCCGAGTAATACTCCTTAGATCCGTAGATCAGACTTCAAATTTTCAGATTCATTTGATTTTTTAAATATGAGAAAGAAATTGTCTCATCGGAATTTATAAATACAGTTAAATTATGAAATTAAGAGTCCTTCAGATGACAGGTCAAATCGTGAGGACAAACATATTCCTAACTCAACGAAAAAGAAAGATACAACGTTTACCATATTTCTTAGATACAATAACAACCTTACCATTTACCCGGACCGTTCCTGCCATTCACAAATACCAAACGATACCCAAACCACAAATTCCATTAGAACTTCAAATTTTTCTTCCAAAAATCCCGCCTGACCGTTCCTAGATAATTAGACATAATCCACGACACTTCTGAAGCCCTGGTAACTCAAAGGCTGGAGCGCTAAAAATGTTGCCGAGTTAAAGTTAATTTGCATAAATACATACATAATTAATTTAGGTGCCGCATCAGCAGGGATAATTCGTTTTTTATCACGGATTTAATGACCGTCACGATATTTTTATGAGCGGTTAAATTAGCAGACGTGTTCAATGTCAGGGATTGTTAAACGATTACAATATGGATTGTATGGCTCACGGTGGTATTACAAAACAGTTAGATATAAAGGAAATAATGTGAATGTAATTTAATCGTCAGAAATATTAAACCTTTTATTTTAAAAATCTAAAACTATTGGACGTTGAACTATCCAATCAACTTTCGGGAATTGTATTATAGATAAAGTAGAGAAGATAATCTTAGATATTATGAAGGAAAGAAAAAGTGTGGCTGATTAATGCCATTGAAAATAATCATAATATGATTAACTCTATGTAAAATTTTTATATTATGTTCCTACCAAGTTTAAAGGAAAATACTTGCATTTTTAGACAAATATACAATACCTAGCTGTGCCCTGAGGTTTTACCAGCACTACTCCCACAGGAACATTTATTCGAGATAAAAATTACTATCCTAGTTACCCTCTTTGTGTGTGCCAAATCTAATAAAATTCGGTTAAGCAGTTTTTGCACGAAACATACAAACATTCGCATTTATAATATTAGTAGGAGTTTTATAACTTGCTTCTTATTTACTTAGTTTTTCCTAACTATGTATGTGTTGTTACAGATTATGAAGCCCCGAATGGGGCTGAGCCTCAACCAGGCGCTATGTGGGGTGTCGGCGTGTTCATATTATCGCAGATAGTTGTATGCCAGTTCACTACAGGTAATTAAGATTTGTTTTATTTTTAAATACTAATCGTTTTGAATAAAAATAAATAAACAAACAGTGAGATATAATAGTAATATTGCATTTACAATGGCTCTATAACAGCTGCAATGGTCAACCACAAGATGACAAACGAATGTATTGTGTTACTAGATTTAGGTAAAACTATTTTTCGTAATACAATAAACATACTTATAGGTACTTACATAAATAAGGTCCAGTGAATACCTACTTATATTGAAATTTCATATACATTTACTATATTATTATAAACTATTCAATAACGTCGAACAAAAAGACAAAAGTTTCATAAGTAGTATAAGTCATTATTAACTTTAAGAAAAGAGATGTTACAGTTACACCGTATTTTGTTCTCAAAACAAACTTCCTTTATTCAGTTACATAATTATGTCAAGATCGTTTTATAATGATGTTAATAATTCAAATTATAATAACTTTTAATTAGTACTTGACACTTTCACTAGTATAACGAGGTAAGTTCGGTAATGTTAATTAATTGTGATTTAGGTGTAAAATAATTATATCAAAATTATTATAACAGTTATTGTATTGCTGTAACTTTTGACATTGTTACAAATTTTGTATTGTGTTCCGTGGTTCTATTTACTGGGACGAATTTATATGTTTGATAATGAAAATGTTGTATTAAACTCTTAATGAGGACACCCGCTTTAATAATTTTATGAAACTTGAAATAGGTATATCTTATGTACAACTGAGAGTAAGCTTTAAAATACCGAAATAACAATGTAATCAATTTTTTCTCCAGATTGTCTACAAACACACAAAACACAATATACAATATAATAAAAACGTTTAAATAATCAGAACCCTCCGCCTTATATGCTGTTACAATGACATTATCTTAAACAATTAAAACAATATTTTATCATTGTTTTTAAATATACAAGAGTAAATAAATCAATGCTTTTAAATACTCAAATACTCTATCAAAATATATTTTTAAAGTATAGTGGGAGTCGAGCACGCTTCGGCATGAATTGGGCCAGCTCGCACCGGGGAAGGTACCACACCCCCACAGAAGATCGGCGTGAAATAGTGGCATGAAAATGCCATTGTGTTTCGTACGATGAGTGGGGGCACCGGAGGCCCGTATCCCTCTCCTACCCATCCCAATCCTTTCCCAATATTTCCCGTGTTAATCCTTTACAATACCCATCCTCCCCTTCTCTCCTCATATCCTCCTCTTAAAATAAAAAACATGACAGCGGATTTAAATTTTAGACTACCCCAGGAGGGTACTAACCTCACTAGTGTTAGAGAATCCCTCCCTGAGTATCAAAACTCAGGCTGCCCTGCGTACTCTGGGGAGGGCAAAAGTCCGCTTAATAAACCACCTAAGCGTAAAAAGCGCAAAAAGTCATCAAGACCACCACCTGTGCTATCAGTAGACTTCTGCAATGTGAGAGGCTTACACTCCAACCTCAATGCCGTCCACCACCACCTGGAGACGGCAAAGCCAGACTTATTATTTCTGACAGAGACTCAAATTCGTCCTCCTCTTGACACATCATACCTTCACTACCCAGGTTACAAACTGGAGCACACTTTTATTCCTAAAGCTGGTGTATGTGTTTTTGTAAGGGAGGATATAAGTTGTCGTCGCATCAACAATCTCGTCAACTCTAACCTGTCGACTCTCTGGCTTCGTATAGACTGCAATGACCATCCTCGGGTCTATGCGTGCGTGTACAGGCCGCATAGTGGTGATGCTGAAACCGATCGGCTTATGGAGCACCTTCAAATCACAGCTGACGCAGTACTCGAACAGATCCCCTCTGCTGAAATCATCGTCTTAGGCGATTTTAATGCCCATCATATTCAATGGTTAGGGTCACGGCTTACTGACCATGCGGGGAGATCAGTTTACGACTTTGCATTGGCTAATGGTCTAAAACAACTGGTCGCTTCGATCACGCGGCTGCCTGATATCGTGGACCATACTCCTTCCATGCTAGACCTCCTGCTCACCTCCCATCCGGATAACTATCGGGTCGATACAGTCGCCCCTCTAGGCACATCAGACCATTGCCTGATTCGCAGTGTGGTGCCAATCTTGCGCTCAAGGCGGCCCCGATCAGGTGGCTGCCGTCGCGTTTGGCACTACAGAGCGGCTGATTGGGATGGGATGCGGGAGTTCTTTTCATCCTACCCCTGGAAGCAAATTTGTTTTGCACACGATCCTAGTGCTTATGCTGACTCTGTCGCGGATGTGATACTGCAGGGAATGGAACTTTTCATACCGAGTTCTGTAGTTCCCATCGGCGGCAAGTCTCAGCCTTGGTACGGTCATCTCTGCAAAGTGGCATTTCGCCAGAAGCAGGAATGTTTCCGTAATTGGGCAGACGCATTATTAAAACAGGATCCGAATACCAGTGCTCTTAAAAAACAATATAACTTTGCCTCCAGACACTACAAAAGGAAAATAAGCATTGCAAAGTCCGAGTTTATAAGCGGCATTGGCAAGAAACTGACACGCTACCCTTCTGGTAGCCGAGCTTTCTGGTCACTTGCTAAAGCCGCCCAAGGAAACTTCTGTCAGCCGACGTTCCCACCTTTGCGCCGGGAAGATGACACCTTGGCACACTCGCCCAAAGAGAAAGCCGACCTATTGGGCGCTCTCTTCGCTTCCAATTCCACCTTGGACGATGGGGGAAAGGTACCGCCTACCATCTCGCGGTGCCAGTACTTTATGTCCGATGTGCGCTTTACACAAAGTAAAGTGCGAAAAGTACTTTTCTCTCTCGACACCCATAAAGCGAGTGGCCCGGATGGTATCCCTGCAATTGTCTTGAGAACGTGTGCTCCAGAATTGGCTCCCGTTTTTGCACACTTGTTTCAACACTCCTATGATGTCGGCATTGCCCCTGCTTTGTGGAAAACCGCCGCAGTGCACCCGATCCCTAAGAAAGGCGATCAATTGGACCCCTCTAACTACAGGCCCATTGCTATTACCTCTTTGCTCTCAAAAGTCATGGAAAGCATAATCAACCGTCAGCTCTTAGGTTACCTAGAGGAGAACCAGCTGATCAGTGACCATCAGTATGGCTTTCGCCATGGACGATCAGCTGGTGATCTCTTGGCCTTTCTAACTCACCGATGGGCTGCGGCTATTGAGAGTAAAGGGGAGGCACTAGCCGTTAGTCTTGACGTCGCAAAAGCCTTTGATCGGGTGTGGCACCGGGCTCTTCTTTCGAAGCTTACATCATATGGACTCCCCGAGAAGTTACGCACATGGATAGCCAGCTTTCTTGCAGCACGAAATATTCGGGTCTTGGTCGACGGATCGAGCTCGGATCTTATGCCTGTGAACGCTGGCGTCCCCCAAGGCTGTGTTCTTTCACCCACACTATTCCTTCTGCATATCAATGACATGTTACAAATTAGTAACATTCATTGCTATGCAGATGATAGTACTGGAGACGCCTCTTACACTGGCCATGCTAACTTCTCGCAAGAAATTGTCGATGAGTGCAGAAACACTCTGGCGTTGAAAATTGAAACTCTTTTGGGAGAAGTTTCAGAGTGGGGTCGTCAAAACCTCGTCGAGTTTAACCCCGCTAAGACGCAACTATGTGCTTTTACGGCCAAAAAAAAGCCATTTGAATCAGCTCCCCTCTTTTTGAACACTCCCCTCAGCGTCAAGCCTAGCATCGCAATTCTTGGCGTCAATGTTTCTAACGATGTTCAGTTTCGCGATCATTTGGAAGGTAAAGCTTCTCTAGCTTCTAAAAAACTGGGCGTCCTTAATAGAGTGAAGCAATACTTCAGGCCTGACCATCTTCTTTTACTTTATAAAGCTCAGATACGGCCACACATGGAGTACTGCTCACATCTCTGGGCTGGTGCCCCGTTTTACCAACTCCTTCCACTTGATCGCGTACAACGTAGAGCAGTTAGAATGATTGGCGACCCAAGACTTAGCGATCGGCTTGACCCTCTTGCTTTGCGAAGGGACATTGCCTCGCTGTGTGTCTTCTATCGCATATACCATGGGGAGTGTTCAAATGAGCTATTCGAGCTCATACCTGCTGCGGAATTCCATCACCGCACCGCCCGCCATAAAGCCAACTTCCATGCACATCATTTGGACCGCTGGCGAACGAGTACCGTACGCTTCTCGCGACACTTTTTTCCACGTACCACCACCCTGTGGAACAGTCTACCAAGTTCGGTATTCCCGCACATGTATGACATGGACTTATTTAAAAAGAGAGCCTACACCCACCTTCGAAAGTCGGTAACAGCCTCACAAAGGTAACTTTGTGAGTGCTCATGGGCGGTGGTGATCACCTCACTAGGTGACCCACCTGCTCCGTTACCCGCTCTATTATAAAAAAAAAAAAAAAAAAAGTTTTTCCTTTCTTTAAATATTTAAAGTATCTTGATAAACATAATATTTTGTTCTAGAAAACTCCACATCCGAAGACACAACAGTGACCCCATACTACGCGCTCAGCACTGGCATAGTCCCGGCACCAATAATGCTGCGACTGGGCAACTCCACGATAGACAGCACCAAATCCTTCAAAGTCCCGCAGCAAGAGGCACCAGTTGTGCCCCACGTGGTGTCCGTCAAGTCGTACTTCGATCACGGGAAGTATGGACCGACGTTTGAAGATGTGCCTGATGGGAATATGTCGAAGATAACGGTTCAACTGGGAGAGGATGCGCATCTGAATTGCAGGATTAGTCTGCTTCAGGATAAGACTGTGAGTATTTGATTTTTTTTTTGTGTTTTAAAGAGTATAGTGAAGTCCCATGTCCCTTAATGGGGGTTAAGGGCAGATGCACTAGACATCTGTTGCACTGATCGATTTTCTTTAGGGACAAGTAGGTGATCAGCCTTCTGTGTCCTACCAGACCGAGACATTTTTTTTTCTTCGTCTCCACTGGGAATCGAACCCAGGACCCCTCGGTGCTACGCTCAAGCGTCCACCACTGTACCAAGGAGGCGGTATGGATAGGATATAGCATTGCTGAATCTGATATTATTTTTTATATCTGACATAGAAGTATATTCGTCTAATTTTAGTAGGTATATTATATTATGTGTTATCAAATTAGGGATTAATAAGTTGTTATAATATATCATTCAGTAGCACTATGGGAGTGATGTTTTTCTTTCAGTAGTTATGCTAATTCTCTATGCATTGTATCAAGGAGTTGGTTTAAGGGCCTAATATTAAACTAGTGAGCACATAAAGTGTCTATTATGACATTTAATTGATCATCTTTTACCTGTTATGTACCTTAAAATAAATATAAATATAATATATACTGAATATAAATCAAATAAATTACATCCATATTAATGAATACTGATAATAATTCATCTTTATTCATTCAAAATGAGATCTAATTATACTTTAATACCCGTCTCTTTTAAAACTGCAGGCGATTTATTTCATTAAAAGGAACGTTATTACGAGAGATAATAATTTTCAATTTACCTATACCTATAGCACAAGATATGCCCGCGGTTTCACTTACGTCGTAAATATTGTTTACGACGTAAGTGAAACCGCGGTTCAAATCAGATCAGACCAGCAGTTCCTGATATAAGAGCATTCAAACAATAAACACAGCTCTACATTATAAATTTTTCATAATTTGCATTCTCATATTTTTAAAGATATCTATAAACATAATAATCGCGATAATTGCGATCAAATAGCGTCTATAGATTATTATCTCGAAGACAAAATATAGGCTTACATCAGAGTTTATGGCTAAAATTGCCGTTTATATATATTTTCCTGTTTAAAATGTAGATGACTACGTGAGCTTCTTCAGCTGTAAGAAATAAAATATAAAGAAATCATTTCAAGGTTCAAGAAATATTACTAAAAATAACTTTAACAACGCGCCATTATGTCATTAAGAAAGAGCGAAATAAAGAACAATATTTGACAAAAAGCAAACGAAACTAAAAACATTTTGTAGCCAACAATTTCTCATGAAATACGACATCCGTTTCGAACGCAAAACATTTTAAATAGATGTCACGAGATTAATTCATAATTTTCCAGAAATTTCTAGAAGCTTCCAGAAATTTCCACGGATCATCTAAGAGATTTACGCGATGGCAGTATTTTGCGACGGGGGCTTTTTATTAATTTTTATCGCGCTCGAATTTAAGAGGCTTAACTGATATTAGTGTAGACGGATTTTCAGCAATATGCGTTAGTAAATTTAATGGTAAAATTGTGAATTTTTGTATGGATACGATTCTGGATGATCCGACTGAGATTTTAAAAGATTATCAAGTTGTAATATGGTATTTAGATATAGTAAAATGTGAAATAATAGAATTATACATTTTTTTATTGGTGATAGGTAGTAACATAATTATAAAGCGTCGTATTTAATGCGTTTTTATTTCTTAGTTCTCTATATCTTGTAGTAGGTAGTAGTCTTTCATTTTCTTTTTAAACATAAGACCTAAAACAATAACTAATATTAATTTACACAAATTTATATTTTTAAACATTAAATAACAAAACAACACAGACACACAATTTCTAGTGTCGCCTTAATGACGCGATATTTTTTTTTTCATATTAAACCTCAACCTATTTTTTTATCTCAGCTCGCTAATTACAAATAAGTACAGTACTCCAAAATTAATAATGCGCATGCAGATCTTCGCTAATTATCGTATTTCCAGAAACACCCGAATCATTGAATCGTAAGTGCCCTAAACAATGCACTTGCATCTTGCACCTTGTTCGAAAGAAATAGGAGTCAATTCAGAGTCATACACAATCGAAAACAATTCGGGCGGTAGGTGACGGTAGCCTGTCAGTCAAAAAATTCAAAAATCCGTCAGTCGTCTTTATATATTGGTGGTGACCGCACGTATTATCTCTGTATGGAATTATATAGAGCTGCTGTTACATACTTTTCTTAGTTTTGTTTCAAAGTTGAATTTTCCGATAAAATTATTATTTACACAGGTAGGAGATAGCAGTGGGGAAAGTGAAAGTTAATAAAAGCATAATGAAAGTTTTGATCATTCTACGATATCAGAAATAGAGATAATCCCTGATTCTGTAAATCCTTTGGACTGAGATTTTAATGATTAGATTTCTACAATTTAAATGTAAACTAGTGTTTGAAAATATTTTTTTTAATATAAACTTTGTCTTATTTTAACCTTCCATACATCCATCATCACGCCAGCTTCAGTTTAATAGTTCACTTTAATAGTTCTAAGCATAGAATTTTCCAAGTAAATCAATACAACAAATATATTATATTCGCAATCGTGTGGCTTATCCTCGCTATTAACTTACATTGAATTATCGAAACAAATTTCGTTACTTATCTCTTTTACCATAAAATCACAATAAAACTCATAATTATAATAAACTATGCATGAAGAAAATACATTTAACCACTCTATATACATATCGTCTTCGGAGGCTCGGGGAATATGACAGTTGCCGAACAGTGACGAATTTTTCTATGCGCATTATCAGTTTGAGAGTACTGTATTGAATAAGTATAATAGCTTTCACAAACAATTATTTATTTAGCTTTATTCCAACATCATAATTCCACTAATAATACTTCGTTAAACCTCCCCTGAAGCAAATAGAAATAAAAGAAAATATGAGATTTATCCTTAATAAAGATAATAATAAAATTCTATATTGTTCTTTATCTGGATTTTATTTCTGCACGATTTACTTTTGTAAGCTTTATAAATTAATAAGTTATTTGTTATTTTTATTAATCTACTTATTTATATATTTATAATTGATAAATAGGTACAATTATAGGCAAAATAAATAGGTACAATTTCGAATAAAAATTATAAACATAATATTGTGTTATCCATAGTAAAATCTAACTTTATGTCGCTTTCGCAGTGGGCTTTCTCAGGAATTTTTAAATTGTTGTAAATGCATGTTTCATTACCAACGAAGTGGACCGCAGAAGTCCAATCCTAAAAATGAATGTAGTAGGAACTACAACGATGAATATTTTATTCCAAATAGTTATTAAAAATTTTAACAAATTCCCGTGACCTCGCTCACAGTAATTAAAGCAGTCATTGTTAAAACTGTACATGAATCCCTTAAGGCCAATTACAAAGGATTTCTTGAAATATTCTCTGATAAGATGTTATTTAAGACAATACGGTTCCGAAACGAACTTCCCCTGCACCAAACTGTCTTAAAACAGTATTACTTCCAGTTTGGAAAAATGACAGCGCTTATAGATCGTCTAGCGTCATCACTTTCCCACACTGGAAACAAGACTGCTTTAAGACGTTATAGTAACCTCTGAATTATTTCGTATTTATTGTGGAACAAGAGAATGGCTGGCTACATTTTATGGAGCAGCGTCCATTTTTTATAGCTGAAATTACTTGTGCAAGTTTTTATGCTGAGTCACGATTGGTATGTGTAATACGGAAGTGTGAAGTTTTGTGTTCCTTGCACTTGGGCCAGGAAATATGTTTATAGTTTTATAGAGGGTTATAGAATATAGGTTATGTATATTTGTTCCTTTAGAGTTTAGGTAATGTTAAAGCTTAATATATTTAGACTTGGTGTAGACAGCATATTTTGCAAAATTTACGATTATACTAACTAGCTGGTCCAGAAACCGTTGTTTGCCAGTACATTAATAAATAATAAAAAATAGTTAACAACTGAATATACTAAATAGTCATTAAATTGTTCAAGCCTTTTGGGAAGACTCTGGATACAACCATTATGGGGCTATTTTATATTTTTATGCTGAATCTCTATATTTTTATGAATTTTAACTATCCATAGCAAATTTCAAAGTCTACTCAACAGTTTAAACTTTACAATCTATACTAATATATTAAAGCTGAAGAGTTTGTTTGTTTGTTTGAACGCGCTTAAATCTCAGGAACTACTGGTCCGATTTTAAAAATTATTTCGGTGTTAGATAGCCCATTTATCGAGGAAGGCATATCATCATGCTTAGACCAACAGGAGTGGAGCAATGCGGGTGAAACCGCGGACCACAGCTAGTTAATAGATACAAATGTTAACATTAATTTAATAACAATTATAATAATTCAAAGAAACAGGAAAATCTCTCACCTCTCATTAAGAGCAACAAAACATTTCAAAACCACATTTATCTAGAACACTTCCGTATTTCGTAATACACAGTAATAATAACATTTAATACAGAAAATAAACTAAAAACACGACAAAGCAAAAACTTGGTATTATTATGAATCTCATTTGCTCTCGCTCTTTACAGAAACTTTCATGAATTCGCAACTGAAATGATACTTCAATTTGTTGAGACTGTCTTTCTTGGTTTTAAAGGACAATGAGTAATGGTGGGCCCACCTCTCAATAGAAGTGAGAAACTCATAACTGAATTGGTATTTTTATACCGAATAAAACTTAGTATTACATCAAAGGTTAAAAGTCAGTACTTTCGGAGTTATACTGTCATAAAAGTGATCCTAATCCCTGCAATTAATTATCGTAGTTTACTTCAATATATTACCGAATAGTGTTAGAACCGTATTACATGTAATCATTGCTTATTTCCCGACCTGCTGTTATGGCTGTTAATGGTCGCTTTAAGCGCGATTTCAAGCTTCTGCGCCAAAGCTATTTTAATAAAACCGTCCATAATATGATTACCGATTTTAAAATAGCATCTGCAATTCTAAATCATTTTCATATCTCTATAGACGACCACAGACAAGCAGATGTTTTCCTGGGTTTTATTAACGCAAGGCTCCAAGTTGACAACCTCTTGTTTAACTATGTGGAAGGTAATAATTTGAATAGACGCAGAGTGAACTTCGAACGAATTGATGCAAACCTACAAGTTCATGATTTTCCTGAAATAACAGAAGACGACATCATGTTTCTTGCTTTGGGTTCCTACCATATGAAGTTAGCGAAATCATATTGTGGTGAACATCTTCGAGACGGTTTATACGTAATAGAAATCTACAGAGAAAACGAATTGGCCGACCTTATAGAATATAATATAACCGCTGAAAATGTGTGGTTGCTGCGTGGAAGGATACAGTCACGCCACGTAAGAGCAAAAATATATTACTGCTATATATTAATTGATCGAAACCAAGTTGGAAGAAACGCGATAACACAATATTATTGTACTTGCTTGACCGGACGGCGAACTGTAGGTACTTGCGCTCATATAATATCTTTGATTTGGTACCTAGGAGTTGGGAGATATCAACCATTCCTGGCCCCCGCGGCTTTTTTAAACGATGTAATTGTTATCGATGTACAGGACGACGAATAAATCTTATTTAAAGTGAAATACGTGTATTATTACCATTGTACCTTATAAAAATCCATAAATAATAAGTTAGATTAAAATACTTTAAGACGCCGAAAGTACTAACATTTGACCATAGTTGTAATAATAAATAATGTTCCGCTTAAAAAGCCCTATGCAATGATATATCACATGTTACTATTGCGGGGTGGGCCCAGACTCCATACATTTGTTTCCCATTGTCCTTTATGAAATTTACAATGCACATATTAATTGTCACGAGCTATTTTAAAAACTTTAAGTTTAATATAGAGATTGTTGGATGCTTTTACATTTAGCAAGTGTGTTCAATTGTGCACAATTCGGTCATGAAAATATCAAACTATAAGGTATTAATTAAAAACTGTATTAAAGTGCTTTTACACCAATAATGTGCGAGGATGTGTAGCGAAGACATTCCTCGCTACACAGGTAAATAACCAATCACATCGCTCCATTTAGTTTGAAGTTTGAAACGTTTAGCGTTTGAAGCGATACTATTGGTTATTTACAATCTCATCCCTTGCTACACATCTTCGCACATTATTTGTGGAAAAGCACCCTCATTATGCATAAGCATAGATATAAGAGAAGTATAAACTTCTCCTAGTTACAGTGGTTAAGAGCGTATAACTGAGAGGTACTGGGTTTAATCAGACGATGGCTAATATTAGAAAAGTCAATCTTGGAACAGAATCATAACCACGTACTAATATTTTACCTACTCATGGTCTTTGTAATACAATAAGGATGTAAGAAAATCGTTACCGTGCAACATTACGATGTTATTATAAAAACTTCGGTTGTAACGATACGTTTCCTTTATAAAATATCGTGTTCATTTCATGCCTCAAAGTAGCAACTAAGTAATTTAACACATGAATCACTTTTATATTATATTTTGTTATTATTATTATCACAAGTTAGAATCATATCTCCATCTTACTAATATTATAAATGCGAAAGTTTGTGAGGATAAATGGATGTATGTTGGTTACATTTTCACGTAAAATCTGCTAAACGGATTTGGATGAAACTTTTCAGTAATATATGTTATACATCATAATAACAAATGAGCTTTACAAATATTTGAGTTTTCCGCGGCACGTAAAACCGCGTGGCGTAAAATAGTCTCAAAAATACCGGCTCATGAAGCAAGACATAAAACATTATGTAGCTTACAAAACTCAACATTTCTAGTGGCTAGAGAGGTTTTTAACTAGGGAAGTTAAATTGTAACTGCTCCCGCAAGTACTCTATAACTGTAGTAGTAAAAACAACTTTACGCTTTATTTTAATTATAGTGGATATTGTTTCTTGTTCGGTTGAAGCGTTTTTAGAAAGCTCTTCAAAAATGGACGATTTTTACTAGTTACGAGTTCTAAATTACGAGTTACGAGTTTTTGATAGCTGTTGCCTAAAACAGGCAGATTCTAAAACTTCTCAAATTCAAAGCGTATGTATATCAATAATTAATTGTTGAAATTGATTTAAATGATGAAATAAATTTAAATACCTAGACACAAAAATTCTAGCTTAACTTTAATAGTTACTACGATATTTTTTTTTCTGATTAGAAAGTTCCATGATCTCTTATGGAAAATGAGACAGATGCATAATCACATCAGTTACACAATTTAATTAAATTTAAAACCAAATAAATTATCAAGTTGTGCCTTGCTATATTGAGCTTTTTTCATGTAGAGTTTTTGTCATAGAGGTACATATTATATTATTAGATAAGAATTATTAAGAAAAACATGATTTTCATTTAACTTTCCAATAATTGATTCTTTAGCATGAGGTATAATTCTGGTATGTATATTCAATCGATTATGCTTCGGCACGAAGTGGCCCTGTTTGCGAGAGGAATATAATAGTAGGAGCTAATTTTCTTGTTCTCAATACGTATATCAATATAAACGAAATCTGCATATAAATATATTCCAAGTTGATTGAAATATACGTACTAAAAACAAGATACCTACAAATTCAATAATTATTTCTTCCAATACTATAATTGCAAACTTATTAAATTTTTTTATCACAATTATACCTATTACAATATTAAACTTTGCAATTTTACAAGGAATAATTTCATGTTAACATTCATATTAATTAATTGGGTTCAGGTTTGAACAGTAAAATAAAACAACATAATAATATATGTAATATCATTCATATTCTTTAATAAAATATGATATTATTACTGTACCTATTATTTTTATTGTACACCAAACTATACAGAATAAATAAACATAAATGTTATTTTATTTCAACCATCAGGTATCCTGGGTAAGACGTCGAGGTAGAGATGAAATTCCCGAACTGCTGACGGTCGGCGCGGTAACTTACGCCGCTGACGACCGCGTGACAGTCGCTAAGCGTTACCCCGGCAACTGGAAGCTGCTCGTCAGGGAGGTGAAGCCGGAAGACGAAGGAGTTTATGAGTGCCAGATATCAACGCATCCGCCTAGAGTTAGCAGGATATATCTGCATGTAAATAGTAAGTGTATTATCTATATTCTTTAATTGATACGAAATTTCCGAGCTGCTGACTGTCCGCGTCGGCCCGGTCACCTACGTGCGGTTGTGTAGCATTTGTTTTATAGCTATTAATAATATAATTGCTGGACCGTTTTAACGCGACTTCATTTACACGGATCCATAAAAAGATAAATAAAATTTAAAACTCTACTTGTTTAATTATCCAATAGGTACACACATTTTTACATAATACATACGTTTCTAGTAAACATAGCTGATAAGATCCCTAAAAAGGAGCACTAACACCCTGTTAGTTACTTCATTTTACAAACCTAGATTAAACTTAAACATGCGATAGACTAGCTAGGTGCTGTCTATCGTTTCTTATGAACCTCTACAATCAACAAAACTGGATCTCCCGGTGATACCATGTAAATTACGTCACAATACAAACTGTCCCCTATAATTTCTACTAATCCAAAATTGGCCTTAACTTATGTTACAATCCAACAGCACCACAAGTCTGGGTGGTAGACGAAGCTGGTGCGCCTCTCCTGGAGAAGTTCTATGAAGCGGAGTCGACCCTCGCGCTGGTCTGCAGAGCGCGGTATGTGGACACGCCGGCGGTGCTCACATGGCTGCATGAGGGAAAGGCGCTAAATTCTGACACGTCGAGAGGGGGTATCAGGTATGTGTGTATTTATTTATTATAAGTTATGGGTAAGCTAGTGATACAATCTTCAAATTAATTGATAATAAGAACGATAAAAAGGTACACTAGTAATTGAATATTTGTAGAACAAAGGTACATGGCAGTCTTGCTAAGAAACGATTAAGAAAAGCAAACATTTTTCATAAAAAAAGAGATTTCGGTTATCAATCAAAACTACCTTATTTGTCAATTGTTATTTAGTTGTTCATAATTTATTCGCTTGCTTAAAAAACAATTGAGTGAATTATTTTTAAAAAGGAGCTTACACAGCCTAATTTTGTAAAATTCATAGACCACGCCATCAAAATATATTATAATAAATGTAGAAGGCATGTTTAAACGTACTTCAGATAATATTGTACAATATAAAGACCAACAAGAATATGACTCGCTTGTGAACTGTAACTAATTTAGCTTTATTAAACACTTATCGTAGCAGGAGTTTGCTGAACTATACGGAAGAATTACCAACGTGTCCAGAAGCCAAGTATTAATTTACGAGTATTAATTTACTTATAAGTTAGTTTCCTGCTTTATAATAGGTCCTTTCTCTTGGAACAAACACTCGAAACATTTGTCGAACATTTTCGCAACGTTTAATAAAGAGTTATATTTAATCGTAATAGAAAATTTAAGCAGTAATACGTCTTTTATGTCGGAATTAAACTTTAAGAAAGTTATTAAGGCAAAACGAAACAGGCTTATAATAACGTCCCTTGAGAAATCAAGCGTTAATGCTCTCTCAAAATAAATTGTTAATATTTTCAGTCAATTCGCGAATTCATTTACAAATGATTTTGTGTAATGATTTCGATGTATATCTTTATAGCTCTGGGGATCGTGATTACCGTAATCCGCTATTTAAATAAGAATAATTAGAGCTCTATGCGTATTTAATTACAGGTGATATTTGATAAAATACTCACGATTCAATTGAAATTAATACTTATTGCTTGAATATATTTTAACAGTCGCTGTTTTATGCTTCACCAACGAAATATTTTTTTTTTTTGTTTTTTATTTGCAACACAAACACATATAACAATAATATAGGTACAATACTTATTTCACTTTAAACCTTAATGACTAATTGTTATTGCAATAACATGTGTTGACTACTAGACTATAAATTACAATCGCTTACACATAAATAAAGAGTTATCAATATACTAACTAATAGATAATAGGTAATTTAAAAAGGGGAATGGTATAAAAACTACAAGAGACAAATTTCTAATCTATTGAAGGACTTGCGACAGCATAGTAAGGTTGTCAAATAGGCATTTCCGAAATCTAATAGGTTTACTCCCGATAATGTCAAGATCTGGTATTATCTGGCACAACTTATTGTAATTTGTGCAGATTCTGTTTAGAGTGCTATAATATGCTCTTTGGGTGCGGTGGATTGGTAATGTGAAAGTTCGATTATTTCGATTACTTCTAAGTGGTATATGAAAGGAAATTTGGGAAAGAGCTGCAGTGGACAGTTGGCCACATATAATTTTATTTAGAAATATTAATTCCAATATTTTTCGACGATCTGACAGTTTTACTTGTTTAAAATAAGACAATCTTTCCTCATAAGTATGAAGCGTTTTGTTTAGATGAAACCGATATGAAAGTATTCTCATAAATTTGATTTGAATTTTTTCTATATTTTTTATATGAATCAAATAAAAGGGGGACCAAATCATACTTGCATATTCCAATTTGCTACGAATGAGAGAGTTAAAAAGACAAATATAAGATTTAGGATTCCGGAAACCCTTACATGAACGTAAAATAAACCCTAGTAATCTGTTACATGATTTATAAATATGTGTATAATGTTCCAAAAATGAGAGTTTGCTATCAAGGATAATTCCTAAATCACGTACGTTTGACTTCCATATCAGATTTTTAGCATATATAGAGTAATTATATTTTATTTTTACTGTCGTACTACCAAATTCCATAACATAGCATTTATCTACATTAAGAAACATAGCATTTGTATCACACCAATCTTTTAATTTATTCAAATCATTTTGCAGTTCAATGCAGTCATTTATAGTGAAAATTTTTCTAAATATTTTTAAATCATCAGCATAAAGTAAACAATTTGATGAGAAATTATTGCACAAATCATTTATAAAAATCACAAATAATAAAGGGCCCAGATTTGAGCCCTGAGGAACACCCGATAATACAGATATAGGACGAGAATAACTTCCAAGTATTCTAACTATCTGAGATCTATTTAATATATATGAAGAGAGCCAGCGCAGCAAATTACCGCGGATTCCCTCGCAGAATAGTTTACCAAGTAGTCGCCTATGATTAACCTTATCGAAGGCTTTCCTAAAGTCTGTATATATAGAATGGACTTGTACTTGACTATTTAACGCCCCATGAATAAAATTTGTATATTCTAAAAGATTCGTCGTTGTAGATTTTTGTTTCACAAAGCCGTGTTGTTTCGTGCTAATAGCCGGTTTAATAAAAAAGAATAAATGATCATACACTAAAGCCTCTAATATTTTTGAAAAACATGAAAGAATGCTAATTGGTCTATAATTTTCACAGTTAGTTACATCACCATCCTTATGCACAGGTACTACGTGAGCAGTTTTCCAGATAGTCGGAAATTTACCTTGATTTATTGAGAGGTTATAAATAATGTAAAGAGGTTCAACAAGACCTTGCATGCACTCCTTTATAAATAAAGGGGATATACGGTCAGGACCTGGACCCTTATTAATATCGACATTTTTAAGATGTTGTTTTATGCTTAGTTTATCTATTTGAATATTGTGCAATGTAAAATTAGACCTATCGACACTATCAACTTCTAGTATGTGATTACCTGATGAGTCTTTTTCCCAGACAGATGAAAAGAACTCTGCGAACATATTACTTATTTCAATATCTGTACGTGCTGAACGATTACCCAGAGTAAGCGTGGGAGGAACGGACGAAGCGCGTTTTTTGTTTTTAATGTAAGACCAAAAAAGTTTTGTAGTTTGGGGTAAAGATTCTTCTATTGATTTCTTATAGTTACGTTCACACGTTCTGATAAGGCGTTTTGCTCGCTTGCGTAAAAGAGAAAAAGTATCATAGTCCCGTGGATTACCGAATATTCTAAATTTTGTGTGATATTTTTCTTTTTCTCTCAGACATTTCTTAAGGGCGTTACTGAACCAAACAGGAGTTTGTGCGTTTCCGTGAACATTGCATCTTTTATAAGGTGTATTATTTTTAATTACAATATAAAGTAGCTCATAAAATTTATTTACATATTCGTCCACATCGATAAAGCCTTTAAATTCATTATTCCAATTTATATTATTCAAAAATTTCTTGCATTCTGTAAAATTACACTTTCTAAAATTAAAAGAATCAGATATCTTGTAATTAGACTTACGTTTTTTAGGTGTAGAAATATATACCTTAAAAGGAGGATGATGTCTATCTTCGTTTATTAAAGGATCTACATTTTCTGTTTTTAATCCCATAATATTCGTAAGGAAAAGATCAAGTACTCTATTATTTACGTTAACTATTTTGTTTAATTGATGTAAGCTGCCTATAGACATTATATCAACAAGAGCCTTAGCCTTATGAGATAGAGATCCTTGCATAAAATTTAAATCGTGACTCCAGTCTATTTCTGGAATATTAAAATCACCAATAATTATAACCTGCTTATCATTTTCAGTGAGTACCTGTGTACATGTTTCAAAATAGTGTTCATAGATTTGCTTAGGTACATCAGGTGGGAGATAAACTAAACCAATAATGATTTCAGTAACATTACCTATTCTAAGAGATAGCCAAATGTCCTCTGCAGAGCTCTCCCAGGTCTGGTGACGCACAGCGGGTATCTCTTTTTTAACCGCTATTAAAACCCCACCGCCGTCCACCTTTCTACTGCAATGGTTGGTGGTAATTGAAACACTTGACTCGACTGTAAGCTGTATAATAATGTATTGAACTGCTGTTACAACTGCTATTACAAGTGCTCTTAAACTAAAGAACCACAGGACTATATAGTATGACGCACACATACATAACATACATGATACATTACACACTACATCTCCCCTCATAGAAAATAATAAAAAAAATAGTAATTAACATTTTTTTTTTTTTAGCTAAATATAATGCAAAGTTTTTCTTCGTTTTTGGTTACATATCTTAATACCTATCATATAAACGAGTAAATAAAATCAAAATTAAAACAATAGCATGAATTTCTAAGTACTTATTTTTAAAACTCCAAAAAACAACATTCTACACGCTTACACATTGGCTTACACACTACATAGTAACTAATACTAATAGATTAAAACAAATTATTTTAATTAACTTCTCATGTACGAAAATAATGGAAAAATTATACAATATTAGAAAATATTTTATCGTCATATCCGTATTTAAAAATGTCACAGTCCGTAATTAATTAATAGTCATATCCGAGTAAAATAATAATTATCTTTCAATAAATCTTACAATATATCCTCATAGAATACGTTTATTTATGTGCTTACAGTTTACACATCATAGTTAGTAACGACATAATATTCATTATCTGTATTAAATTTTCTTCATATATTTTATTCTATAAGTACTTTCTCATACGTACGATATCAAGATACACAATTTCATTTAGGGTAATCTTCCCTCTTAATATTTATCATAATTATAATTAATAACACCGTCGTGTTTTATATTATTCATCTTATTATATTCAATAATTCAAGATACAAGAAATATATTAATTTATTTATAACATTAACATTAATTCAGGCAGTTCTTTTAACACATCATTATATTATCATATATTTTATTCCTTTATTTATAGGTACCATGTGTCCAAGTTATCTTCACGAGTGGTAGCTCGACCTAATCATGATCAGAATTACAAGGATTCGTGCCTGTCTTGTATCCTGGTGTACCTTGTTTCTAACAAAAAATCATATCATTTCACTTTTCAATTGTAGCTCTCAGGCTTACATATTAATTTATTTTTATTTTTCATACAATATTAATTCTTATTTCTTCGAGTAATTAAATGTCACATTATTTAATTTTTGATAGGAATATAAAAGAAAAACTTAGGTGATCAAGCTAAGATTCCATCTATACCCTAACATAAAACAAAAAATCTGAGTAAATTTTTTTTTGTACTCATACAACGACAAATATTTACTTTTTCTCTTCTTCTATTCTTCTAGATTTATCATGGTAAATCATTTAATCAAATAAGAATATACTTCATTGGTCGTATATGGTCGTATACCTAAATCATCTTGAAATATTGAAATATAAATTTAATTACATTTTATTAGTTACAATAATTATTATTAATCCCTCACGCGTCCAACTATAAAATACAGATTTAGTTACACACAAACAATGTGCATAGGACGCGTGAAGGTTTAATTATGAAATTAGTTAAATCCTCCGAATCCAAAATGTTAATTAAAAAAAATTAAAGTTTCACACTAAATTGAATTGACAAGATCGTATTTCATTACGAACATTTTATAAAAATACACAGAACGATGCATTGTGACTACCTAGTTAGTTAGTTACCTACATGGTAACACGAAATATGAGACGAAATTACAGACGCTGCATACCATTTCCCTATTTGGTAGCGCTTTATAAAACAAACAATGAACTAATAGAATTATCTGTTACTAAGTACTTTGATTATACATAGCTATATATATTTATGTATAATAAATATAACATAATAATGGTTTTTGACAAAAAAAAAATAGATCTTTTAACTAAAATAATTCGTTACCTTACATTAATGTAAAATACACTGCTTGAACTTTAAATTTCACTTTTAGCTTTTTTTTTTCACGAAATTAAACTTTTATTCCGTCGTCACTCTTGAATTTCGGGACATTCGGGAATCTGGTCAATTTGGGAAAATGTCTGCTATTCACACTGGCTGATCTCCGGCTCCAGCTGCATCCTTCCAAATCTCCAATTTTATTTCACAATTTTTCATAAATAGATGATAATCCAAATCTCCATAATATTTTTTTTTTGTTTTAAAAAAAAACTTTCTTCTTCAAATAAATTATGTTCTTAATTTCCATATTCACGTTCGTCGATTTTTTTTTTATATTGATAAATTTTCTATCTGGTACATTGCGATTTGCATAAAAATTATTTGTTTAAATTTTAACTTTTAAAATATTATTTTTCAAAAATGATCCATAGCTCAGTACTGCCGCGAGGCAGCACTGGCAGGGTCGCCATGCAATGGCTGGGTTGTAATTGAAACACTTGACTCGACTGTAAGCTGTATAATAATGTATTGAACTGCTGTTACAACTGCTATTACAAGTGCTCTTAAACTAAAGAACCACAGGACTATATAGTATGACGCACACATACATAACATACATGATACATTACACACTACACTACATTGTGACGTATAGCGATCTCTACGGAAGACGGTATACCTATTGTCAAACAACTCACTATCGCAAATACCTTCATTTAGATTTGTTTCACAAAAGCATATAACATCATAGTTCTCTATTAAAATTTGAGAGAAAATCTCGTTAGTTTTACTTCTTATTCTATTTACGTTTTGATAGTATATTAAAAGATCCATTACTAATTTAAATAGTTAAAACAATACTTAAATACCGATCAGAGTAACATTGATAAAAAAAAATTATACATATTTAATTAATTACGCAATTTATCAAGTGATTGTGTATTTTTAACATAAATGACACCAGAGTTATCATTCTTTCGTAAATATATCTTAGAATATTTAACCCAAGCATATTTGAATCCACATTCTTTTTTAAACGCACGAGTTTCTGCATATAACAACTTCTGTTCTGGAGACAAATGTTCGTTTACATAGACTCTTGAGGATTCGCCTACGATGCCAAGTAGTGAAGAACATAATAAGTCTTGGGGATGTGTATTATTATATCTTTTAACAGCAGATATAAGATTGTCTCTATGGCGCGGTGAAGGTAAGGTAACTATGATATTGCGAGGTCTAGTAGACTTGCTATCCATTTTTGCAACGCGGCGGCAAGAAACAATGTCAGAATCATTTATAGATACGGATACTGTTTGACACAATTTTGTAAAAATTTTTACTAAATTTTCATTTTTGCGCTCCGGAACTGATTGAATTTCGATATTTTGACTGCGTGTTAGTTTATCAGAATCATTTATTTTCTTTTTGAGAAAAGCTACTTCATTTTGCATTTCGATGACACCCAATTCTAGGGTATGAATTATTCTAATATGTACTACACGATTCTAGACAAATTGTCTACGACACATTCCCTAAAAATTTCCACACTGATGTTGCCTAATCTTAATAATATATTGATATGCAATTTTATTATTTCAAGCATATTAACACATAGCTCTATTTTTTCGAAAATATTTACTTCCCACAATTATAAAAATATATTTTAGTTTATCCCACAATAATAATAATCTATTTTACAGTGTTAAAACAGAGCAAGTGCCAGGCGGCGCGGACAGCGTGCTCCGCCTAGCGCGTGTGAACAGCAGCGACGCGGGGAACTACACGTGCGCCGTGCGCGGCGCCAAGCCGCATACTGTCGCAGTTCACGTGCTGAACGGTAATAATGCGTGACTACCCGCATTTTTGACGTAAAAAAATTATGTATGAAAATTATCTTTTGCTATTAACTTTGAGAATATACTATAACATTAATTTGCTGATTTGAGATGTGACAGGATATTTTATCATAAAAATTATTAAATATATTTGTCTTTGTCAAGCTTTTACGAAAACATCTGTTACATAATTTGAAAGATAATCTTTAAATAATCTGTAATTGGAAATGTCCTGTTGATGTTTGCTCAATAAAATTATAAGAAAAATAAACATAACATTTCAAGAAAAGCTTCATACGAATATACATTAATGTTACTTTATCTCAAAATTAGGTGAACGTAAATAAGCTTTTCATCTTTTTTATTAAAGAGCCTCAACGAGTATATTATAAAAAATCAATTTACAAAAACACGGAATAAAGAAAATGAACAAGGGATTGTTTGAATGGAGGGTAGTTTAAGCTAAAAGGTTCCGCTGTGCTATAATAATGCCATTTGCTGAGGCAATTGCTAACTTCTTGTCGGAAATGTACTGGTCTGTCTTTTATATAGCTATTTTTATGGGGACTGGATTTTACCAGAAAATTCAGTATTTTGTAGTATTATTTTTTATTTTTAGTGTTACGTAGGCTTTTTAGGGTTCCGTAGCCAAAATGGCAAAAACGGAACCCTTATAGTTTCGTCATGTCCGTCTGTCCGTCTGTCCGTCTGTCCGTCTGTCACAGCCGATTTACTCGGAAACTATAAGTACTACAGTGATGAAATTTGATGGGAATATGTGTTGTATGAACCGCTACAAAAATATGACACTAAATAGTAAAAAAAAGAATTGGGGGTGGGGCCCCCCATACATGTAACTGAGGGATGAAATTTTTTTTTTCGATGTACATACCCGTGTGGGGTATCAATGGAAAGGTCTTTTAAAATGATATAAAGTTTTCTAAAAAACATTTTTCTTAAAGTGAACGGTTTTTGAGATATCAGCTCTCAAAGTCGTAAAAAGTATGTCCCCCCCCCTCTATTTTTATAACTACGGGGTATAAAATTCTAAAAAAAATAGAGGTGATGCATGCTAATTAACTCTTTCAACGATTTTTGGTTTGATCAAAGTATCTCTTATAGTTTTTGAGATAGGTTGATTTAACTGTAATTTATTATATTTGCTGCTACGGAACCCTTTGTGCGCGAGCCCGACTCGCACTTGGCCGGTTTTTATTTAGGTTTTCATCTGAAACAAGATTAGTAGAAATTCCAAAAGTGTATTGCTGACTTAAATTGTATGAATGAATGGTTATTGGTTATAACAGAAAATGAAGGATGGGCAATTTTTATCTTTTACGATCTACCTTCATAGAAAATACTTATATTGTATCGTTAGAACAAGTTCGTTCAAAAGAAATTTCGTCATGATGAGTACTTTAATTATATAACAAACTCTCATGAAATTTATTTAATAAACAGCTCAAAAACGATAATATATCATTTAAAACGTATAATTTTGTTACAGAAAGCCTAGCGGAGCTGCACGCCAACGCCGGAATTCACACACCACAGAAAATCACTGTTATAACGTTATTTATTATAACAGTGATATTATCACAGTCGACGTTATTCACAGTGGTTGTTATTTTAGCAACTCTAGTACATAATATTAGGGTCCAAGGCCTTTTAAAAGAACGATTTACGGGGCTCATGTTTCCCACGTGATAGTTATATTGTAAATAGTTTGATTTTAAATATTATACATAGTTACTTGGAAATAAAATTTCATTATATAGTCGTGGTGTTTTATTTTTACCTTGTGATGTTTAATTGTTTATGGGAGAGTTTAATGGTATTAGTAACTATTCATCATCATCATCATCTGCCCATACATTCCCACTGCTGGGACACGGGCTTATGAGGGTAATATTAATAAGGTAAGTTTTGTGGAGGCATATAACAGTATAAAAGATATATTACTATCAACACAACGCATCATACACTTTAAATAACATTTGTTGTACCTACATATTATTAAAAAGAGATCAAACCCGCATACCACTAGTATAACATTCAAAGTAACTAAAATTCCGAACCAAATAAGGTAAATACTTTCCAAAACAAACTACACAGGTAAGAATTTGTCAAAAGGAATAGGAGTACTCTTATATGTCAATCATAATTCTTTGACCTTTGGAACTAAAAGAAAACTACAGATTAAATAAAAGTATAATAAATAGTCTATTTAGTAAAAAGATATACCGTATTCCAAATACATAATACTTTTATAATAGCAATATTAAAAAAAAAATCATAATAATATTTTACATGTAGGTGAGGCAAATATATTTCTGCTACTCCATACTCTATGTTATTGACTGTATTGGTTTTTTGACTGGATTATATTCTACAGGGTGTCCCACTGTTGGTTTACTAAGTTCAAAGGAGGTTATAGTTTTACATACGCTGAATACGTAAAAAATACTTATAAAATTCCAGACGCAGTTTTTTTTCATATAGATGAATTCTTAAAACTCTATGTGTACACCCATAACAAGCAACCCGCCCGGCTTTGCTACCAGCACGTGACCTATCGTTTAAGATTATGTTTTCATAGACAAATTGCTCACATTAGCGAAGCGGTATATGCCGGCTGCGCGAAGCAAGAGAAGAAAACATGGATTTTCAGGAAAAATTTAGCAAAAATTTTTTGATGTAATTTTGTTGTTTAAGTATTTTTTACGTGACCAGTGTATGCAAAACTACAAGTCCCTTCGCGATTAGTATACCAATAGTGGGACACCCTGTATACTACAAGGTAATTTAACTTGAATAGTAAATAATTATTGGTAAAGTTCAATTACCTATTAACAGCTAGTTGTATAAAGTTATTTGGCGGGCCTACAAGGTCGTAGTAGGGTCCACAAACGTCTTTTCGATCGGAAAGATAATTTCGGTATTAAATTTCTAGTAAGCAGCAAATTAATATGAATAAAATAATGTCATGAATTTAAAAATTTCAATAGTGTGTGTTGCATGAGAAACTATTTACCTCTCTAATGAGGAAAGTGATTGAAGCGTACCTAAACAGCTTATGAATGTGTTCTTATTCAAATGTTTAGAATCTAAATCAATATTGTCAATAGCAATAATTTGATATTTTCTTTGCTACAGTTTATAGTAGGGGAGCCCAGGATGCTAAATGTGGATTTACTCGAGCGTCACGGGAACCTATTAGAATTGGTAGATTAGACCATAGCGAGAAAAAAAGGTCCTATAATGTTTTCACTTTTAGCGGTGGGGAAGGGTTTTTTGATTTTTTTTAATTTAAAAAAGAAAAAAATTGGCTTGGAAATACTCAAGCGCGTTAGATATTGATATTTTGCATGCTCCAGGACGTCACTGAAAAAAAGTATACGTTAATCTGACGATTTAAGTGGCGATTTAATCGCTATGAAGAAAGGGTAAAAAATTAAAGTAATATTATTCGAGCGCGTCAGATTAATATATGGGGGGGTTAATTACAATATAAGAAGTCCCCATTTCGCTAATCTGACGATTCGAGCTCAACCTTAGGGAATTATGGATTATTCAAATTTTCCAGCGGGGCCCCTGAGCGCACCCACCAACCATAACTGCTCATATTGACCAGAGGTACTAATGACTAGCTAAGGTACCGTCCCTTATAGTAATCTGACGCGCTCGAGTAAATCCCAAAATCCCCTCTTGGGCTCCCCTACTATTACTACAGACTATAAAAAACATCATACATCATCATGCAACTCATGACAACTTTACCAAGTATTTTATTTAGTTATAAGTTATATTATTCTGTTGTTAGATATTATGTATATATATCATTTTGGGTTATCAATAGTGGCTTTAATAAGTATACCTATTATTAAAAATTATATACTGGTATAGCCACTATACATTTTCTCTATAAAATGTCCACTGCGAGGCCTTGCAGAAATTCGGTCAGGAGGTCTACATAATATTCTTTATTTTATTTTATTTATTTATTTATTTATTTTGCATAATATTCGGATATCACAGATCCATATTTTGTTAGTAAAATAAAAAACTTAAGTATTAGTGTTAGTATTACATCTAAAAACTAAAAACTAAGTCCTAATAACTAATAACTAAGTCCACCATAGGACACTCTACGAGTAGACAAGTCGCTTTGATGCAACAAGTGTACGCACAAAGTGTCCCATGATGGGCGCACTTACATCCTCCGCGATGGTCCTTATTATACTGTTGGAACTGCCCCGCACTCTCCTTAAAAGAGAAGCTGTTTGTTTGCGAATGACGGCCCAGAAATCCGATGTGTGTGCTTGAGCGAACATCCCGGAGGCGCTGCAGAAGCGTGGCAGTTTCAACAGCATTCGGAAGGCATTATTATACAGGACACGAAGAGCATTTAGCGATCGATCCGCATAGTTGTAGTTTTATTCCGTTCCACGTGTAAGGAAAAATAAATAAAATAAGCGTGTTTATTTCCATTGTATTAACATAGCCTGCATTATGCATTCGTTAGGCGATTATAGGCATTTTATTGTCCCAGTTTCAGACCTCTTGCAGAAAATTATTCTTATATGAAAACAATGAAGCTTTATTTATTACGTGTTTATTTTCACTGAAGACTTAAGGTTAGTTTCTAGTTGATTATAGAGTTCTTGATATTATATGTTAAACCAGATTTCTGCCCGCGGCTTCGCCCGCGTTTTCAAAGGAAAACCCGCATAGTTCCCGTTCCCGTGCGATTTCCGGGATAAAACCTATCCTATGTGTTAATCCAAGTTACCCTCTATATGTGTGCTAAATTTCATTGTAATCGGTTCAGTAGTATTTGCGTGAAAGAGTAACAAACACACACACACACATCCTCACAAACTTTCGCATTTATAATATTAGTAGGATGAATGTGTCTGCTATGTTAAAAATTAGTTATAATTAAAAATTATCTACGTATAATCCGATAAAAAATAGAAAATCAAATCACACCACTTATAACTGTCTTTATAAGTGGTTTAGCTGTACCAATGTATTATATAGGTACCGTATTAAATTAAAGCTAATTATTATTTAATCACATTTTATAATTTCACTATCAGAGCCATCTTCACTAATATGAAGATTAATTTGACGGTCTCAGCTTCACACTAAATCCAAGCCCGGACTACGGAAAACTGCATATTTCTTAATTTTTACGGATACACTACCTTCTTTAATTATATAGAAAAAGCTTGTAGTTTAAAATTACTACATAGCTTATTATACTTTGTACTTCCAAGGTTAATTTAGTTGTTTTTTATATTTCCAACATCAATATTGGAGGGAACAAATACAACAAACAGCGCAATCATTATCAAGTCTTGCGAAAAGAAAAGCCATTGGTTTTTTCTTAGCAAGATGCAGAGTACAACAACTATGAAACATCAACATGTTTTTAAGGGGAGTAATTGATCCCGGAAAAGCTCTGCGGCTTATATTTATCCTTGAAAACCAAACAAACCAGAATAACTCGAATCCAGCTTGTTATAGTTCCCGGGTAAACAAGGCAAAACTTAAAGCAAATTTGCAGTCAGTGATTTCACTATAAGTTTATATTATTATGCCAAAAAGAGTTGCGGTGAGGAATAACAACTTCGAGTAAGGCTACATTCATAATTCATAATAAGCATTTTGGAAGATTTGTGAATACAATGCGGGCTATATTTATTTTGTTCTGAGAAGATTTAAACTTGATTTAGTTACTTATTTGCATATTATTTAGATACGTTACCACTTCTGAAATCATTTAAGGAATTAATTTTGATGATAACACTTAATAGGGCATGTTAAAATGAAATAATTAGGTATTAAAACATCTAAGAAGTCACAAAGTGGAAAATTGTGAAAAATAGTTAATGATTACAATGATTTATACCTTCATGTACGCCTGTAAATTAGTTATTTTTATGGGCATTAATTGTAATTTTGAATAACTTTTCCCACAATTTGTCAACAGCTGTGAATGTTGAATCCTTTTTTGATACTATGAAAAATACTATACTCTGTCCATAGTCTTGCATAAAGTGGGGTTCGTGTGATGCGAATTTTATTTTTCATTGTACGTACTTCCTAACATGAGATGGGTATAATCCTGAGGACACATGAGAATAAGATGGAAATTCAAGTTGTGTAAGTAAAAGGTTGTAAGCGATTTGAATAAATTATATCTTGTTTAATCTTCGTTTTATGATAGAATTCAAAATATATCAGATAACATTTGAAATCTAAATGATGTAATGGGATTATAGAGAAAGAGATTTAAGAAGAAATGGCTAAAATTTTAATTGTAATTCACTCATCCATGATTCAAATCATTCCAAAAAAAAAATTCTTAAATTAAAGTGACTTTTTCTTTCGTATTAACATTGTCATTAGTTGGTTTTTAAATTTTACAATGGACAAATTTTCATTGAACCTATATAACCACAGAATTATTATTAGTTTGTGCAACTATTAATAAACACACATTCACCAAATTCACACAAAAATGATCTCAAAATATTTCCACAGACGCCACTTATCATGTAATCTTACAGGGATTTGAACAAATCCTGAATCTTATTTCTGACGGCTTATCAGTAACACTTTATGGCGAACAAGGGATACTACGTCTATATATATGTCTACGTCGATATATGTCTACCTAAAGGTGCGATTAAACGACGCGGGCTAGCCCGATCCTACGCGAGCCGAGCCGTCCGTGGAAATGCGGCTCGGCTAAATACGGACGCAAGCCTGCTCGTTTAAACGACGCGGGGTAGCACGATCCTACGCCAGCCGAGCCGTCCGTGGCGGCTACACATCAATACAAAATAGACAGTGACATCTGTTTAGACGGCGCGTATTAACACAAGCCGAGCCCCGCGCCTTTGATCTGTGTCGAAAAAACCGACAAGTGATGGATCGTGCAAACTTTGCCGAGCCGCGCCGAGCGCAGTTGTTTACACGGCGCGTGGCGCGGCGGACCACGAGCCGAGCCAGGCTCGGCTCGCGTGTTTGCGCGTCGTTTAATCGCACCTTAATATGAAAATACGTCTGATATAATATGTGGTGTAGTTTATCGAGAATTGACATTAGGATGAAAAATTGTAGAGATACACTTGTAGACTTAAGCAGGAATACTAGTCGTGATATATTTTAAATACATTTTAAATTATATTATCATCGATTGAAACGAATAGTATCGGTATTAAGAGTGAAAATATTTTCTTAGATTAAATGCAAGCAAGCTAGAGATTTACACCTTTTAAATGCCACCATTATATTCCCTCGGCTATCTGTAACAACAGATTTAATTAAAAATAATTATATTTTTATTCATTCGAAAGTATTAGTTAAGTATACTAAAATTGATAAATATACATCAAAATAAAGTTACACACGCAAAATTAGAAGCCCTTTTAACACGTCTTGTATACAGGGTGTAATCGTTAAGTGTGCACAAGAGATTATTCCGTAACTATTGCAGATATCAAAAAAACTTTAAACTGATATCGAAAGTACTTAACGTAATGAGTAAAATGGCCATAATAAATTTTTAAAAATAAAACGAGAAATATCAAACGATTACACCCTGTTTTATTTAATTTACCTAATGACTTTCAGGAAGTAGCATATCTGATATCACATAATACTTGTTACTTTAATTAATCATCTATTTACTGCCCTATATCTTAAACCGTTTACAAACTTAAACCATTTCAACGTCCCCTAACCACGTACACATAATTTGGGTACAACAAAAAACATTACCAAACTTTCACTTTGCGAGGTTCATAAGAAAATTGATAAATTGGATTGCGTGCCCTATCTCAATACTTTTATGGGTTATTCGTATTCAGCAGGGATCGAAGCAATACAGATGAATGTCGACGCTCGTTTAGAATATAAAATATAGTAAAAACAACGTCATCTGCCTTTAGCGATCAACAGTGATGTGAATATGGCATGATGGGGGTTTTGATTGGTGAAATATGTGGTAATTTTAGTTGAGTATCGTAAAATGTATACCGGGAAAATACTATAGGATAATAAATTGAAATAACTGATGAATAGACAAATCAATAACGAAAATCATGCTTCTTGGAAATCTCTTAAAATAAGCGCTTATTTATAACTTTCCTACAAGTAGATCAATAAAATAACATGCGAAACTGAAATACGATTTATATACAAATACAAGCACTACAAAGCTACGTCCAAGACTTTTTCTCTACGCATTTAGACGAGGCATTTTTCAGAAACCAGTCCAAACCTAGAATAAAACTACATACAAAAACATTTCAATTTTATCATAATATGTGTTACTTTTCTTGCTATAAAAGCCTTCATTCGTTAAATTCCCATATCCCTACAACAGACAACTGCAAGCATCCGTATACGAACTTCAACCTATATTTTTGCCGTAACCACTTAATCAAAGGCATGGTCAGTGACGATTAATTCAAGCGGTCGCACTTGGCTTAGCGGCCCACAAGCGGCTTTGTGGTTTCGTATGACACATGTTGGATAAACATTGTGCTTGGTATTCATATATTGGTTCTTAAGAGTCTTTGGGTAAAGTAATTGACCACTGAATTATGGCTGGATTTAGTATCTAGTGTTATAACGAGCCGCTCATCCTGGCTCCGTGCGGGTTGTTCTTGAATAAAAAAATAATAGCATGTAGTAATTATAATGTAGCTTTCTGATGGTGAATAATTTTTTTTAAATTGATTCAGCAGTTTTCAAAGCTACAAACAAAAACACAATCAAAACTTTCCTCATTAAATTTTATGTAAAAAACACAGACATACACACAGGCGCAAACACACAATGTCAGGATAAGGTTCTTACATGGAAAAATTTCCCGCTTTCCAGTTCGCACAAAGACAGAACAATGTCTGTTGGGTCAGCAGAAAAATATTTTCTTCTATAATACTTTATTCAGTAAGAGATTGGCTACTACTCGTGTTTAAAGAATTTTAATTCGTGGTTTATCAATCTAGTTATACTGATTATAAATAAAAGGTAAAAAAATTATTGTACCTATGGGTATGAAACTGTACTGTCTCTTCTTATTAAACATTGGTATTCTGTATGGTTACGTAATGATAAGGTTATTATTAATTCATTTTTTTTTTCTTTATTTCCATAAAGACCGTCTCGGTGTGCTAATGATATTATGTTTAAAATATCATCTATCGATTTACCTATCAAATATTATAGAATTAAAAAAAAGACTTGCATGCACGCACTTTCGCTCCGACGTTTAACAATTTTCACCTCTATCGCATGAACATAGACCTCAATTTTGTTAATCATCAACATTAAGACTTCAAACGGTATCCGCATGTTTGTTATTATATTGGCTTTAATATAATTAATTAGCGCTTTGGCTCATTGCGCTATTCGGTTGGATAGTGAGTTGATTAATTCACAAGGACCTATATCTTACTGAGGTGTACCGTTGATTTAATTATAATTAATTGGCTTGTGGTTTGTATTAAGTTTTCGAAGACACAACAGTTGGAGTGAAATTTGTTGGCTCGATTCATAGAATGTTCTAGAACATTCGAGAACGTTCGAGAATGTTCGATCTGCTTGCCACGTGTCGCTTACCACTGGGAGAGGAATCTTAAGAAGTTTAGAGGTGCCATCGAACTTTCAAGTAATCTGTGTATAGTGTTTAGTTCTATCGATAGTATTCACTGTTATTTGAGGACGAGAAATGTACCAACTAGTTTGACTAGCAAATACTACGAATTTTGATTAAATAAAGCTCAAAGAGCCGAAATAGTTTAAATGTCATTTTAATTCTTATTTCCTATAAAAAGTCAATAGCAAGATAAATAGACAATTAGGTACCTATATAAAAATACTGACACATTTTTCAACAACTTTTTTTATTTATCTAAACTTACACGTGCAACTTTACAAGTGAGACGCCTTATTCATTCTGCAACAAAAGAATGTCGCAACAAGAATCAACATGAAACTTATAGTTACTCTTTTACTACTAGAATAAAAGAACTATGCTAAAATTATTTTACATGTATTTTATGACGTCTTCTTGTAAGCGCTACCACAGCCCATGAACATTTGCTGTGGCTCCACATCCTCAAACGTTATTGGTGGAAAAGCACCCTTTAGATTGTTTGCAGATCTACAAATGGATTGCCAACGTCAAAAGGACATAGAACTTATCACCCACATAATATATTAATATCCTGTATAGTGTACCTGTATTGTAAATAAAACACAAAATACTTCTAAAAGTAACTAACTAACACACAATATCCGATAAGAGTAAATAATAAAATAAAAACCTGGATTCTAAAGAATTGTTTCCGAAATCACGTTCTAATCAGTACATAATTGATCTAAAATACAGTTGAAATTCCCTTTTAAAACGGCAACCAAACGTGCGATGTACATAACAAAGGTTGGCTTTTAGTCCGGCCAATGTAACGTAGTAATAAAAATTTATATCAGGTACAATTCACCTCTTGTTGGAACGAATTCGAATTTTGCGGAACGAAATGCTAAAACTGCTTTTACGGTTAGAATAATCTGTTTATTTTTAGTGTTAGAGAGGTGAGGTGTGAGGTGTGAATGGTTAGTTCACTCAAATATGGGTATTGAAATGTGTTCTATGTAAGCGATCTTTTGATGTTGAATGGAATAATATGAAATAGGCTTTTCATGGGCTGAGGTATCGATAATTTAGAAATGTTGTAAGAAATCTGTGATTTTTTCTGTAGGATACATCCGTGGGTGTGTTTTTTATGTTAATAATTAATTAGTCATGAATCTCCTTTTGTAAAGTTGGTTACTTATTATTTTTCTACGTTGTTCTGTTATGTGGAGTTAATTTCCAAACTAAAAATTTATTTTTTAAGTATGTAGTAAGATTTGGTAGCAGTAAAAAAAATATTATTTCGCACAAGTTACACAACTGAAGGTGACTTAGTATCGTTTTAAAGCTATACTCTTGATTCTTCATGTAAATAACACCGCCTACTTCAATGTAACTATACCTTACTATCTGATTAATATATAATAGTTATAATAATAGTTAGATATAAGTTACAATATAATATTATGTAAAATTGAATTGTAATATTGACATGATTTTAAAAGAGCAACTATGGAGTTTCTTGCCGGTTCTTCTCTATAGATACTGCTTTCCGAATCGGTGGTAAATGTAAAAATATGTATTGACGATTCGAAAGTGCTTCTAAAATAAGTCTAATTGAATAAATAAATTTTTGAGTTTGAGTTTGAGTTTAATAGAACTGTTGTTGTTTAACTGAGCATTTCTCATTAATTATTTACCCCTACTATTAAAACACGTATCAAACTTTAACTTGCGTGTAACTAATAAGAACCATAACAGTGTAAGTGTTCGCTCGTTCTTTAAGCCTCTTTAAAACTTGGCAGATGTTGAACGAAACTTTGACAATATTTAATAACTTGCGGATCGTTGAACTATTTTTATGTATTTAAGGAAACTACTCACATACTAAATACGACATAGTTGAGAATAATGTAATAGAATGTAATTCTTACAAGCTTCGAAAGGTTATTTAAAAAAAGGTAATGTACGTAAAGGTTCCTCTTAGATTGCACGAGCACACGCTGTTTTGCCCTATGGCCCCTTTTTTGTGTTTTCTCTTCGAAAGAACATTCCTTGTGTCTTAACAAAAACCTTTAAAAAATAGACCAATTGGTCAAGGCGTTCTCGACGCTTACACATTTTGCGATTAATTTTTATTTTATTAATTTACACATAATAATATAGAGCCAAAGACTCTACTCATGTTTAAATAGTTTTATATGTAATACTGTGTTTAATTATAAAATAAATTTTATCCATCTTTACATTAATCTTTACTTATATCTATATTATTATAAAGCTAAAGAGTGTGTAATGTGTATGTTTATCTCAAGAACTACTGGTCCGATTTGAAAAAAATGTTCTGTATTAGGTAGCCCATTTATCGAGAAGGCTAAATACCATCACACTAAGAGCAACAGGACCTTAGCACTGCGAGTAAAATCGCGGGGCACAGCTAGTTTCTAATAAGCATTACAGTTTTTGTGGAAGAAAGTCGGCGATCTTTGTGTTTAAAAGTTTTATGAGCCAGATAGTTTTCAACGACCTGTAAGCTATTATTTAGCAAAGTTTAACAAGAAAACACCTGTTTAATTCCTAAACAGGTATTTGAAACGTATAGGTATATTAGTTTTCTTAATGTTATTTAAGTTAACAACTTTCTCGATTTGTAACTTTTCTTAGGTATTTACCAACTTCTCAGCATTGCTATCGGTCAATTAAGGAAAGCTGGCATGTTCACAGTACTCACACTTATGCAATTTCACTTACAGTATGTTCAAAAATAAATGCGACTCTAGTTTCATTTTAGACTTGAATTGTAAAATGGGTGCGTTGTAGATAAATATATGCAAATATAATTATGAAAGCTCTCATAATTTACCTGTAAAATTATAATTTAAAAGTAAATCAATTGATGAAGTTAATTATTTATTCTAATAATAATCAATTGGATAAAAGTATTAATAATTATTCAATTATCAAATAATAATTAAATTTCAGGTCATAAAAACAATACAAATAACACGTGCGCTCACTCCCAACACACGGATGGTTGTTTTGATAATGATTTAAATAACGGACGTCTTCTGCAGTTGCGGAGCAGTCTTGTCCTGACTTTGGTCGAGTAAAGATATCTAAGAAATATTATATTTGTAGTAAGTACGTAATACCTACCAATACGCGCTAACAAATATGTGTTACATGTTTATTGTATAATTTTCACACTATTGGTTTTAAACTCAAACTCAAACATTTATACAATTAGACTTCTTCTAGAAGCACTTTTGAATCGTCATAACAGTTTAACAGTTTTAACAGTTACCACCAATTCAGAAAGCAGTATCTTTATAGAAGAAGAAGAATCTATTTAATCATAATCGTAATCTTCTACTTCACTGAAACTTTCATCGCTCGAAGAACTCGCCGTCGGAATTTCTTAATGTTATTATAAATGAGTCAGTGTAATTATCTACTTTTGGTTCTAATTGAATATATTTTTCCTCATGTTCTCGCGTCTTTCTCCAAACGTCACTAAACATATCCAGACTAATAGCATTTGCTTCCTTTCTAAATAATTCTTCCACAGTTTTCAAGTTAAAGTTCACATTTTGTGATGCTACTTTCCCTTTAATTATGCCCCATAGTAACTCTATTGGGTTGAGTTCTGGATGGTATGGTGGAAGGCGCAATACACTATGTCCATGATCTTTGAGGATTGCATCAAGTAGGTAAAAATTGTGTATAGTTTGGCTTATTTTTTTTAATAATGTGATAACTCTGATTATTAATTAGTAATTTGATTTTTGAAAAAAAAATGCCGATTTTAGTCAAAATTTATATTTTTCTAACAAGATCCTTATCATCCAAATTTCCACCTTGATGAGAAAAATTGACATTTCTAATGAAAATGAACAAAAAATTAAATGATTTTATTAAATACTGTAAAATAGTCTATAATTCTTCCATTTACTGTATCACAAAATTCTTCATAGATTTTTAGATATTCGTACTACACCAATTACATCACCCTGTATTTATAAACAATTGCAAAATATGACACATACATAGGCCGGGAGATACTGACACAAAATTTCGGGTCATTTGTAACAGAATGGCGGTTCTACAGAGGTCTTATTACGCAATGACTAAAAGAAAAATGATGGTCAGAACGCTGGTACCGGCGGACTAGTCGCGTGGGCGTTAGTCGAACTCGTCGGATAAATAGCGAAAGTCAAACGATTTGTAACACAAAAATTTTAGAATTTACCGATAGCCCATAAAAAAGATGTAGGCGGTAGTGTCATGCCATACTTTTCCGGTGTAACTTACAGCCCCCCATACCGACGCGATGCGTTGATTTAAAAAAAAAAACAATTCAACCATTTGTACCAGGCTAACTTTTGCACAGGTAATCATCATCGTGCAGACATTTACGAAAATCGCCATGCCATACTTTTCGGACGATTCCAAATGGCCACCATATCACCGAAAATCTGCAAAAAAAATTGGTTGTTTGTAAAGTAGGTTTACGATCGAGATGTTTACGTGATAACGTCTTATGATGAGATGAGACGCTCGAGATGAGACGGGAGATCGGTCCGTCTCTCTCTCGTTATACCTGCGATCGCGCTCGTGAGGTTTTGGTGTGACACAAGTTTCTGAACATGTCACCCGACTAAAACGATTTTAAAGACGTTATCACGTCAAAAAAATTTTTTTTCGCCAAACAATTTGTACCAGTATTGCATTTGGATTTTTGGAGAGTATTTGATAAAATGTGACCATTATTATATTTGCCATACTTCTAGTAGGGGGAAAAAGTGCTGCCATACTTGAAAAATTAATTTATTCGTCACGTTTCAAAAATACGACTGTACAATACGTAAAATAATTTTTTACAGTATGGGATCATTATATTCTGTTTGTTTGTATACAATTCTACCTAGAAAAAAATATCGCAGATTGCAAACATGGGGCGGATGATTGTAAGACTTAAGCCAAGACGTAAAAAAAAATGAAAAGAATTGGCGATTTGTACCAGTACGGCATTTTTGGAAAGTATATGATGCAACGTGACCATTATTATATTTGCCATACTTTTAATAGAGGGAAAAATTAGTGCCATACTGCTACAAATCGTTCAAACTACGAATAAAATCTTACAATAAGAAAAAAATCTTATACACATTCGCCACCTCCCACAGGTATGGCATTATCACACTTCTATTTATAATCATTCAGGAGTTGTTGAAAAAAATGTAGGGTGGTACAAATCGTTTGGCGAGAAAAAAAAATTCAAAAATTTGCAGATTTTCCGCGGTATGGCGACCATTTGGAATCGTCCGAAAAGTATGGCATGGCGATTTTAGTAAATGGCTGCACGACGATGGTTACCTGTGCAAAAGTTAGCCCGGTACAAATGGTTGAATTGTTTTTTTTAAATCAACGCATTCACGTCGGTATGGCGGACTGTAAGTCACATCGTAAAAGTATGGCATGACACTACCGCCTACATCTTTTTTAAGGGCTATCGGTAAATTCTAAAATTTTTGTGTTACAAATCGTTGTACTTTCGCTATTTATCCGACGAGTGTGACTAACGCCCACGCGACTAGTCCGCCGGTACCAGCGTTCTGACCATCATTTTTCTTTTTGTCATTGCGTACTAAGACCCCTCTAGACCGCCATCCTGTTACAAATGACCCGAAATTTTGTGTCAGTATCTCCCGGCCTAACATGTGCAATGTGTAAATGTGTTGACGTTCCAGCTCTTCTTAATATACCTATAATGTGTGTTGGATAAAGTTCATTATTTGTTTAAAGTCTTGTGTTGTTCGTTGTGTAATAATATTGAATTACCATAAGCGAGTTATGAAAGAGAAAATTAAATATGATATTATATTATTAATGCGAGTGTCTGAATAGGGATGAGAATGTTTGTGATTCTTAAACGAAAATACGACTCGTCTCGGTAATATAGATAACACATCAAAATAACACATGAGCAATAAAAATACTTTATATTGTCCACGACTTCGTCCACGGGTGAGACCGCGGGGCACAGCTAGTATATAGTAGCTAGTATAAAATACAACTTTAGGCAATCAAAGTGCGTACAAGCTCGAAGTAATCGATAATATGAAGAGCTTTTGAAGCGCTATAGTCTGTCTATAACTAGTAGATGATACATAATGTCTGACACCTAATACCGACATAATATAGGTACTTTTACCCCTTGCATGGTGATGCTTTGCTATATAAGTGCGTCCTTAAAACAACAAAGATCTTTAATTTTACTGAAGAGAATTGAGAACTTTTCATCACTTACCATCTGGTTTAAAACTAAAAAAAACTTCATAATATAGGTAGTTTAATTGAGTGTATAGTGATGCTTTGAATTATTTACGTGCGTCCGTAAACCTTTTCGATATTGAACAAATGTTGATATCTTTTGATCAATTTTTTTTTTTTTTTTAATTTATTATCAGAAACAAAAAAGGTTTACAGATATATTAGTGTACAGTTGTGAATTAAAAAACCACTGAGGTTTATAGTAATGTTCGTATACAATAATTTATAAACAAAACAATTTCGGTTTAACTGTAGAATACATAAATTGAGTCTAAAGATTGCACAAAGATAACAGTTTTTTTTTTTTTATAGATACTTATAACTATAACATCAACTACAGTTTGTCTAGATAATATTGCTTAAGTTTACGTTTTATGTTTATTTTAGTAATACAATTTCTTAAATTAATATCCAACCCATTCAAGATATCTGGTATCAAGAACGCGGTACGACGTTGGCCATACATGTTTTTTGAGAATGGTTTAATTAATTTATTAAGAGTAGTGTTCCGTGTATGGTAAGAGTGTGAATTTAATGTTTGATATTTTGTGTTGAAGAAGTTTTATTTGAGCAACTGAAATTCAAATTTATAATTAATTGGCAGGACACTGCAATGTTTGAAAAGTTTAGGTACGTCATTTTTAAATTTTATTTTTATTTGCGGCGACACAATTTTTTTGAGAATTCGAACTTGTATGTTCAGAATCCTTTGCATATATTATGTTTTATAAGTCCTACTTAGGCCGTATGATATTATAGAATCAGCAAAAGCATTGTACAGCAACAGTCTTGTTTTATATGGTAATCTGTTTTTAATAATATACAAGACTGCCAGAAAAGATCGAAGTTTATTGCACACCTTTTCAATGTGCATCCTCCAGTTGAATCTGTTATCGATTATTACACCTAAGTAAGTGTAGGAGTCGACAGCCTCAACAGTTTCACATTCGCAAGTTGTCGCACGTGGTTTACAATGCATACACTTATGCGTATGATTTTTTATACTTTGATATAGATTACCGTTAATGTGGGGAGATTTGATATGCATTAATTTCGTTTTGCGTGAATTTATTACTAATCCAGCATCATGACACCATCTGCACAGGTTATCGAAGTCATCTTGAAGCAAATTCATCGCTGTGTCAACATTTTTATGGGATACTAAAAGGCATGTGTCGTCAGCAAATTGAAATATCTTGGAGTGTTCTATTGCTTCTCCCATTTTATTCACGTATGCCAGGAAATGCAAGGGGCCCAGCACAGAACCCTGCGCTGTTCCCATGTCCAATTAACATCTGATAACTGGTTTTTGAAGGCTTATATCTAGATATTAGTTCGACATACTATAAATCCAGTTATACTAACCAAAACATTCAAACTAATTTAGATTGGGCAAGTCCCTTAACTTGTTCAATATCATTTTCATTCGAATTTGCCCCGTAATAAATGAACCAAAGATTCAAACAAATAGTATTAACCTTTTCTAGAGAAAATATTACGAAAACTGATAATAATTTATAAATTAAACACTCTTTACTTGCTTTTATAATTTTCAATACGAATAAATTAAATGCTCAAATACATGTAAGTACACATACTCGAGTTAAAAGATTAAGGAAATTATATGAAACTAGCTGCTCCGCGAGGTTTCACCCCCGTGGCTCCACTCCTGTTGGTCGTAGTGTGATGGTATATAGCCTATAGCCTTCCTCGATAAATGAGCTAACATCTAACACTGAAAGAATTTTTCAAATCGGACCAGTAGTTCCCGATATTAGCGCGTTCAAACAAACAAACTCTTCAGCTTTATAATATTCGTATATTATATCGATAATAACACGTTTGCGTGAATACAACGATAGTATATCTCAAACTACAAGAGTCTTGAAACAGTCGTTAAGTAAAAGCATTGAGAACACGAAAACTACTGTTAAATAAACGAAACATGCTAAGTTGTTCATTTGTTGAAATTTTATAAATTCGTAAAGTTTCCGCTATGCTTCTTGTTATAGGACTGTTATGGCCATTTTTTCATTGTTTTAACGACTTATCTGTTGTTTCTATGAATGATAATACTACAAAAGATGAATTTTAAATAACAATTGTATAAAAAAGTGTCCCCTAGTGGGGTAAGGGGCAGATGCATTATACATCTGTTTCACTGATCGATTTCTTTAGGGACAAGTAGGTGATCAGCCTTCTGTGTCCTGCCGGACGAAGATATTTTTTTTTTCGTCTCCACGAATTGAACCTCGGCTCTTGCGTCAACCACTGTACCAAGGAAGCGGTCTAACATCCGTATAGACTAACCAATTCGTTCGTATTAACACGTATTAACTTGATAATATTGTAACGTCTTACTCCAGAATTGTCTCTTAATTTAGAAAGCACTAAAACCCACCATTATTAATGGCTTCACACATGCTTGATTCTATTAAATAAGCCGTAAATTTGCGAATGTACACCGAGTAAATCTTCCCCTTGAAGTCATTGCTCTGAGTGTAACGATGTGTGTTGGATTAAGTGATTTTTAAGACGCGATAAACTCCGTATCAAATTAATACATTTTATCGACAACAATAACGTATTTTTTTTTTCGTTTATACATTTCAAACTTTTAGCCCGCAGCTTCGCCCGCGTAGTCAAAGGAAAATACTCATAGTTACTGTTCCTTTAGGATTTTCGGTATATTAACTATCCTATCTTTTAACCTCTATGTATGTGCTAAATTTCATTGTAATCGGTTCAGTAGTATTTGCGTGAAGGAGTAACAAACAAACATGTAATTATAATATTAGTAGGTTGGTCAAAACGATCGCGGACAAATTCCGTCAATACCCTATATATAAATAGGGTATAATAAATTATATATTAAGAGTATGTACCTACCTATAGATGGGTGTGAATTCTTATTAAATTATCTACTAGCTGGCCCCACAATTTTTCTGGGTGTCTTCACGTGAACTGTGAAACGACAAAGTTTAACTACTCGTCAAAGTTTTCTTAAGTTTTCCAATTTTCCACACATCTATCTTCTTTTTAGAGAAATTCTCCTAATTATAAAAATAAAAATAAAAAATCGGTCGAGCCGTTTATAACAAATGCCAATCCATGGTTGGCATAGTTAATTGGCATTATGCAATTTTTTCAATAGCGTATACTTCGTTATTCACAAGTTTTTTCTTATTCTACCCTTTATATCTCCCTCTTAACGTTTTTCCTTAGCAAAACCCTTACAACGTTCAATTAATTAAAAACCCTAAGCCATAAAAACACTAAAGTCTTAAATGAAAAAGCAATCTATAAGATTATTTAATCACTACAAACAGAAAGCCGGTATAATTCAATTAGTTGGTAGCATATCGTTAAATTTATATTACAGTTTGACGTTAAGATCTCTTAATAATTCAATTTGTAATGAAAAGTACTCATTGTATTATTTTATAATTAGCGCGAGCTTGCCATGTCTTAGTAGTATTATCTCCAGTGTGGGAAAGTGATGGCGCTAGACGATCTATATAGCGCTGTCCTGTTTGCACACTGGAAGTAATCTATACTAATACATATTATAAAGCTGAGGAGTTTGTTTGTTTGAACGCTCTAATCTCAGAAACTACTGGTCCGATTTGAAAAATTCTTTCGGTTTTAGATAGCTTATTCATCGAGGAAGGCTATAGGCTATATATCATCTCGCTAAGACCAACAGAAGCAGAGCACTACGGGTAAAACCGCGGAGCATAGCTAGTTCTGCTCTAAGACATCATGGTACGGTAGGAGTTTGCTAATTTATCAGTCCGTAATTGGCTTGTATTCTATCCCACCAAAAACATAAATGTAAAAATTGGAGCCGAGTTCAATCGTTGACTTAATTTGCCAAAAAAAGAAATGAGATCTAAATGTGTGCCAAGTTCTGCAGACAGTCCAGAAATTTATTTACAAAGATGTATTAAGTTCTTAGGATCACTGAAAACTCAATTGTTTTATTTTCCCTTAGAGAACAATGTTTATTCCAAAATATGACTTTTTAATTTGAATAATATAATTATTTTCACAAAGCAAACAACTAATGACCTATTGAACCCCATAATTTGATGAGGCTAGTTTTTAGAACCTCACAAAATATAAACAGTAGGTATGTAAAACTAGCCTCATCAAATTATGGGGTTCAATAGGTCATTAGTTGTTTGCTTTGTGAAAATAATTATATTATTCAAATTAAAAAAGTTATATTTTGGAATAAACATTGTTCTCTAAGGGAAAATAAAACAATTGAGTTTTCAGTCAACCTAAGAACTTAATACATCTTTGTAAATAAATTTCTGGACTGTCTGCAGAACTTGGCACACATTTAGATCTCATTTCTTTTTTTGGCAAATTAAGTCAACGATTGAACTCGGCTCCAATTTTTACATTTATGTTTTTGGTGGGATATCATTACTTTTTGTACAGAAAATTACTCTGCAAATTTGATTTACTTTATGAATATAATACTTTTTATATACGATTTTTTTTTGCGGTTTCTCTGTATGGTTTGTTTAGTATTATTTTCTATATTTTCTTGTATGTTATGAATGTCAGCACACATTGCCCTGTCATTATCTGCAATTTTTTAAACTCGTTTTCTGTTTAAAAGATTACATGATTTTCTAAACATCCAGCGTGAATTTGTACACACACTATTGTCTATTACCAAGATGCAAAGATCGTTGTAGAAGAATCGTCGCCTTACTCCATGACGTTACGACTTACGGTATTGCCATGACGCGATCTTGAAATTTTACTCTAAACGCGCCTAAAGATGTTTCACTTATATTAATATTACGCAAATTTAAATCATTTCGACCTTCGACGAAGCCTTCTTCCATTACACTGAAATTAAAACTAAACTAAACACTCCTATATAAAGAATAAATAAATGTGAATATGTAAAATTATATATTATTTTTAACTGTATGAGCAATATTTTTATTACAATTTTCTTTTATTTTACGTTTAATAACAGTTTTGAATAAAGAAATCATGCAATCGAAGTAATCCGCCCTAGCGATACTAGCGCGAGTGAGTGTGATGTCAGAGGCGCATCGAATCTACAGATGTTTCGTGCTAAAATATGTAAACTTCAATAATCTATATCTCAGTCATTTATTGATGGATTTCAAAATTTTTTTCGGCCACTGATTAGTTTTGATATATTTTTTAAGACTAGTAAGGTGAATATAATATTTTCTATTTTTATAAACTTTTCCATTTTTCCATACAAACAAAATTAATGTCATTGAAAAAAAAATTAAATACATATAAATTCAGTATTTTCTGATTTTTTCCTTTGTACACTCACTATTACCTAGTTGATTACAAAATTTGAACTTTCTAGGTCATCTGGAAGTGGGTTAGGTTTTGTATATATCTATAAGTCAGTCAGTCTTAAAAATTGCGATTTTTGGATATTAATATCTACGCAACTGTTTAATCTGAATTTTTGAAATTTAAGTTTCTTGTTTATCTTGAGGTCCTCTTGATATGTACCAAATTTGGTTTATTTAACTTAAATAGTTTTCGAGTTATAAGGGGGTGAAAAGTGGCTCGAAATGGTTCGTGTAAATATACACACGGCTGCTGCTCGCCAGTTCTCTTCGCTTGAACTCGGCTTGACACGCTGCCGCGTGTCTAGATCGTAGCGGTGGGTCGAAACTTGTACTATCTTGAACACGCAGCTTTTCCATGTCTTGTGGAACTATATTATGGTTACTGTATTACGTAGTTTATTATTAAAAGACGTTTGTTTTATGAATGTATGTTTTTATCTGCATTATGTAATATGTTGTTTAATATGATTTGGTATTGTTTTATTATTACTTTCGGAATACTACAGTAATTATTACGTGAAATAGAACAGCTTACTATTGACTATTGTACCTACTAAAATAACTTATTACAAAAAAAATACTACAGAAATATCAAAGGGGTTATCAGAAAGTTTTGGGGATCTACTCTCTCTACGTCATAACTACAATGAAATGAACAGAAATACGTTTATGTTACAATTTAGTGACTTTCCATCACTTAATTTTACAACACACATTTACAATTGTAAAGACAAATACTTACTAAGTATAATTATTAAAGTATCAAGTGTAAAACATATATTTTTATCCCACCTACTATATAACCTGGTATATATTATCATGAAAAATACTAACCACACTAACGAGACAGTCAACCTATCAACTAATTTTATGAATTTTACACGGCAGCATGCACTAATTAATTACGCTGTAACTTTCAATGGTTATCATCAATATCGTATCGATGCAATTAACCCACTTCAAATACAAGCCATCGATATTAATGAGAGTTTCATCACTACATCATCACTACATAGTATAAAACAAAGTCGCTTTCTCTGTCCCTATGTCCCTATGTCCCTTTGTATGCTTAAATCTTTAAAACTACGCAACGGATTTTGATGCGGTTTTTTTTAATAGATAGAGTGATTCAAGAGGAAGGTTTTAGTATATAATTTATTAGGTTTTAGACAAAGCGGGCGAAGCCGCGGGCGGTATGCTAGTTTGTTATAGGTAAATCATATTTTGTTTTTTTTTTACACGCTTTTATTAGCTTCAACTGTATGTTTGAAACCGACATCTTTGTATGTAACCGTCTCCGAGACACGATTTTGACTTTAAAGGGACAGATTTAATTCAAACTTTCTAAATTTTTTGAAGTGAAACTTCTTTATCGGGGTTGGAAAAAAATTTAGTGTAACATTTTTTCGTTACGCGTGACATTTTTCCGTTACGCGCCATCTTTTTCTTATCCCTACCACGCGTGATTCGACGTATTTCTGTAAAATTGCATATAGTAAATTATTTTTTGAAAAATAAGGTCATAAAGAAGTTTCACTTCTTACGTGTGTACACTAGTACACGCACACATTTTTTTCCTCTTTTATCAGTTTCACCCTTAGATCATTAAGTAATGATCTAAGGTTTCACCTGTAAGTTTGTATGAAGACTTGATTTTGACTTTAAACGGACGAATTTTATTCAAACTTTGTAGGTACTATCAAGGATCGGTAACAATACAATTTTATGAGTTTAAGCGTGTTCTTTATTTATTTTTATCACATCAATTATTTATAACAAAAAAAAAATATAGCATGACTTCTCTTTGAGATCTCTTGATCTTTTTGATCATTAAGGAAATATTTCCCGGCTTTAATAAAATGTAGGCTTTATTCTCGTAGGTGTTTGAAAAAATATTTTGTTTGTCACGTGTATTGAGCATGTCAAGGGTATCAATTTGGTTATATTTACAATTATTGTATAAAATATGTTGTCATTAAGAAAAGGGTCTTATTTATTTAACAGTATATTCAAATTCTTCTTTGTTTATATTTTTATATTGATCAAGTTGTGCAAATAACTTGCACATTATTTTCATGTATTTTATATTGTCGAAGAAAACATGATGTACGACACGACAAAGGAACTAGAAACTAGGTAGATTTTAATGATTAACGTACTTTTAAAAAATAATAATAATCAAACTGTACATAAATGAATTCTGACATCAAGCGTAGAATATATTCAAATTGTCATCCAATTTAAGCAATCTATTTACATTTACTTCGATCATTGTATGGCAATATGGGTTTGTACAATACAGTTACATATACACACAGTTAAATATTTCCAAATTAATAGTGAAATGGTAAGATACCTACTATATAATTACTTTGCGAGGGTAACAATTGAAATGTTCAAGGGATCAAAGGCCTTTAATTACCTATATTTAAAACATTAGAGGTATTCATGTGTACAATCGAATTCCTTGCTTAATATTATTATATGTATTATAGTATAATATTACCCACAATTACATACACATAGTATAAAAGAAAGTCATTTACCGCCGTCTGTATGTATGTATGCTTAGATCTTTAAAATTACGGCACAGATTTCGATAAAGTTCTTTCAAAAGATAGTTATATTATATAATTTGTTAAATTTAAAACAGGTGAAAAGCTAGTTAATTTTATAAACATCACAAAAATTCAGTTCGCAAACAGTAAAGTAACAAAAAATGCGTTATCCGAACCACCTCTGGCAAGGCCTCAGCCGAAAGCCCAAAAACTTTCACCGAATTAAACGTAAAGTTATTTAGGGATAAAAGTGTGTAATTTAAAAGCTTGTCCAAGGTACAAAATGTGGAAATAGAAAACTAGATATAGCATGTGTATAATGCTATATTATTGTACCTACTTGTTGTTTAAAATTAGTAATTCTGATAATCGTAATGAGAAACTCGTTAGTTAAATATTACACTAAATTAAAAGTCGAGCTGTATTATACATGTCGGGGAAAGGTGTAGAATGTGAATCTATTTTCAAGCTGTGGGCGTTGCGTTGGGTAATCGAGCAAAGAAACACATACAATACAATCACTTTTAATAACCGTTACGTTACACATTAAAATTAAACACTAGCAAAGAAAAGGTTAACAGTTCCAAGCAGTGGAAGGACCGAACTCTTCGATGTTCGAATGTGAAGGGCCGTCCCGAGGGCGAGCCTTCAACGGCTAGACCCGGTACAAGCATGAAGTAAGCCGCCAACTTCACTGTAGCGACGGTGCTGCCACCTCACGGAACTCGTGCTTCGAGTCGTTTTACATTCGTGCTATTGACCGTCTCCGACATACATATACTATTATATTATACTGTATAGCGAAAGCGATAATAAGCTATTATAAAAATGACCCTATTATGTCTAGACTTCCATAGGAATCCGAAAAATCATTTTTTAAAACCAGTAAAATTACGATTTGTATCATTAACAAAAGTAATTACGAATACGTTGTCGTAAACAAAAATTTACATAAATGTAGGTACGCTTTTGTTTGATTTTATATTAATTTTTATTTTGATGTAAAGAGCAGAAAATAATTAAAGAACAAAGAGGGAAATCATAACAAAAAAATCTTAATATTTGGTTTTTAATATTCTTACCTTTTCATTAAACTTTTAAGCACGCCCCTAAAATCTAAACAAAGTATAATGGGTTCTTTTCACAATCGAGAGTATTGGTCCAATAAATGATGGTCGATATTTGCCGCCATTACGGCGAATGAATAAACATTTACAATGACAGCCGATCATAGACATATAGGCCCTCTACACTATCATATTATCGTGATTGCCTCTACTCGCCCAACGCTGCCCATTGTGAAGAGGCCAGTTACTAAGAAATTTTTGCCTTTAGTATGAGGTACAAAGTTCGAACTGACACTATTTCCAAAGGGCTTGCTATATCCAGTTTACAAACCACATCTACGTGCCTATTTCCTTGGTCCATTCCACCGGCAAATCCCTCAATTACACGGGGTCTCAGGAACTTTATATTTTTATATTTTATACAGCCCGGATAAAGGGTTGATGCTTTTTATTTCACCTCAGTGTTAAGGAGATTATGCTCAGATTACTCTTTAAAAAGCATTTTCTATGAATGAAAATGAAATCTCAGTACACAGTGCATCAATGTGATTTTATTTTTCTTTTTTTTAATAAAATCTGAATTAAATAGATATAGCACTATTTCTTGAATATTATTCATGGATTTTTTTTGTGTTTACAAATAGTTGTATTATGATATTTAAATGTATACGTCTGTATAATTTTAGTGTTAAATTGAGATTGTAGATTTTATTAAGAATCTTTCTTACACTCGAAATCTTTCATCTTTAATGAATTTTATTATTTGTCACTTTCATTATATTAGCATAGTTATATTAGTCAGAATTAAACATTTGACATTAATTTGCTTTTATAAATTGTAACCGCTTTTCTTCTAAAAAATATTCATTTTATTTTTTATTTTTTTTTATGTCAGAGCAAGCAAAGGAGCAGATGGGCCACCTGATGTTAAGTGGTCACCACCGCCCATAAACACTTGTAACACTAGGAGTGTTACAGGTGCTTTGCCGGCCTTTTATGGACAAATAAGCTCTTTTCTTGAAGGCCCCAATGTCGTAGTTGTTCGGGAACACCGCAGGTGGCAAATCGTTCCACAGTTTCACCGTACGCGGAAGGAAGTTGCGGGTGAAGCGGACAGTGGTGGAGCGCCAACCATCCAGATGGTGCGGATGGAACTGGTTTTTACGGCGTGTGGTCCGGTGGTGGAACTGTGCGGCTGGTAAAAGGTGGAACAATTCCTCAGAGCACTCCCCATAGTAGATTCTGTACAGTATACAGAGAGACGCAACGTCTCTTCGCACTGACAGTGGATCGAGCCTATCGGAAAGCCTACGGTCATCGACAATTCGAGCTGCTCGACGTTGGATGCGGTCAAGAGGAAGGAGTTGATACTGTGGGGCTCCGGCCCAGAGATGAGAACAGTACTCCATATGCGGTCGCACCTGAGCCTTGTACAGCTGAAGTCGGTGGGCCGGCTTGAAGTACTGTCTCGATCTACTGAGCACACCAAGTTTTTTCGAGGCTAATTTAGCCTTCGCTTCCAAATGACTGCGGAATTGAACGTCACTCGAGATTTCAACTCCGAGGATTCCGATTTTCGGCGATATACTAAGGGGAGTACTCACAAATGGGGTCTTTTTAGCGGTGAACGCGCAAACCTGTGTCTTTAGGGGATTGAACTCGACAAGATTAAGTTCGCCCCAATCCGAGACTTCTTGGAGAGAAGACTCGACTTCAGACACAAGTTTGTTTCGACTCTCATTGAGGCTTTCCTTTGAGGTGTTTGCACGGCCGGGATAAAGAGCATCCCCCGTACTGTCGTCTGCATAGCAATGAATGTTACTGATTTGTAACAAATCATTGATATGCAGAAGAAACAGTGTAGGAGATAGCACGCAGCCTTGTGGGACACCAGCATTCACATGAAGAGGCTTGGAGCAAGAACCGTCGATAACGACCTTAATGCTCCTCTCTTCCAGGAAGCTGGCAACCCAATCGCATAACCTCGCAGGAAGTCCGAAAGATGGTAATTTCGCTAGAAGTGCCTTGTGCCAGACCCGATCGAAGGCTTTCGCTACATCCAAACTTACAGCCAATGCCTCCCCTTTACTCTCAACCGCCTCCGCCCATCTGTGAGTGAGGTACACCAAAAGATCACCAGTCGAGCGACCACTACGGAAACCGTATTGCCGGTCGCTTAACAGCTGGTTCTCCTCCAGGTACCTCATGAGCTGGCAGTTAATAATGGATTCCATTATTTTGGAGAGTAAAGAAGTGATGGCGATCGGTCTGTAGTTAGACGGATTTGAGCGATCGCCTTTTTTAGGGATTGGGTGGACAAGAGCAGTCTTCCACGAATTCGGAACAATGCCTTTGGCGTAAGAGAGCCGAAAAAGACGCGTTACAACCGGTGCCAACTCAGGAGCACATGTCCTAAGCACAATAGGGGAGACTCCATCCGGCCCTGTCGACTTATGGATGTCAAGGGAAAAGAGAGCATTTCGAACGGTACGTTGTGTAAAACGTATATCCGCCATTGAATGGTTGCACCGCGGGATGGTCGGCGGTGTCTTTCCCCTGTCATCAAGAGTCGAGTTCCTAGCAAAGAGAGCGCCCAAGAGTTCGGCTTTTTTAATATTTAAAAGTGTGAATAAAATTAGTATTTTTACAAACTTTTGTGAATTTTTTCTGTTCTATAAATTGGAGTTAAATTAAGTTAAAAATAGAGGTCAAAAGAAATGAACTGTTAAAGATAAATTCGTGAATAAACAAACTACGAGGATTGAGTATCTGAAAAATTGTGCATTTTTATTTAAAATTATAGTAAACCGTAGTCTTGTAGGTACCCGTGTCTTACCCACAAGGGCCTCTCGCGGACGCTTGCCAATAAGGTTCGCCTCACCTCCCGCGCCCCTCTGTAACGGCCGGCGCGTCTCCCGCACGTGCAGCCGTTATTTTTGAGTCGAGGATAAACCGCGAACGCGACACTACTAACTTTAACGTTTCCCGCGCAAACCCTAACTTGATCTTGTGTGTATTCTCATAATATAGTGTATTGTGACCTTGTGTGGAAAGGCGACCACTGATCCACAACCTTTGTATAAGTATTTTATTAGTAAAGAACTGACATCCACCCCTGAGTTATCATTTCTGCCTGCTGGCAGTGGCGTACCCCATACCTGTGACGACCTATGTCTATAAAATCCTTTATAAAGATATAAAAATATGGGAAACTAATACCTAAGTATTAATAAATAAAAATACAGCCACTAACCATACAAATAACACACGCATTTGAGGCCGTTTCAAAATATTTGCCAAATTATGCAGGATTTATGTCAAAAGCAAAACGCAATAAACTTAAAATAATAATATGTATTCCACATATCCAAGTAAAATATTTTTAACTGCACTTATTGCACTTATCGGTTTTCCTATTGAAACCATAAGTCAAAATTCGCAATATCTATTAGCTTTTGCGCTTTGCGGCTTTTCGTTAATATATTTTATTTTTCTGGTAAAGAATATTTGCTAAAAAATGTTATTTTAAAAATGCTGTTTTTAATACGCTTTTAGCTTCACTTGGATATTTTTTGATGTTCTACTTTGCGGAGTATAATCACGTAGAATCCTTAGTTTTAAGATAGGAATGAAAATTATGTTGAAAGGTATTTTCATGTTTAATATTAGTTTTATATTAATACCGACATTTAGTAGCTCTATCAAATATTAATCGGTTGACTTGCAAGTGCAACACCACTGATCAAAACGTAAAAGAAAGTAGTTACACAACTTATAAATCAAGATCAACTGAACGGAATGATTTCTTGTTACAAACTCACACTCAAAAGTAAAACTCAAACTCAAGCTCTGTCTCTAGATCTAAGTCGAACTCACTCTCAAACCATTCATGACAAACTTAAAAAAATTAAAAGTTAACAAAAATAGTTTACCCGCAAGGGCGGAGTTATAAATAAAACCTTTACATAATATTACGAGATACGTAATTCGCGTAATCTATGACGAAAGCACATCAAAATAGTTGACTCAGACGAGCCTCTCGCCACAAACAATAAACTCTTCCGATGACTTTGGCCTAAACAAACATGTTAATGTTACAGGGATTTGTATGTTGTGGATCAACGTGAGAAATTAGCAAAATAAGCTTGACTATTTTTGTGAGGAAAATGTAATAGGGATTGAAACTGATTTTATGTAATAAATAGGTAATAGTTGTATAATTATTAATTATGTAAAGGTATTAATTGTTACAATACAAAAATCACAACGTAAATGCAGCACAGATATAATGTGCATGCGTATGCTATATATTTATATTATGTAAATAACGAAATTAATTAAATTTTTTATTGCTTTACTTGGTCATAATCTATAAAATTACTCTACACTCATCTATTTCGTTTAAAGTGAAGCCCCATGTCTCCAAGTGGGGTATGGGGCAGACGCATTATACATCTGTTTCGCTGATTGATTTTTTCTATATAATTTAATTCCAACCAATACTTTGCCATTATAAAACCAAACAAACTCAGTCTTATAATATTACATTTATTAGATACAATACACAAAAATAAATTAACTATCAGTTACAAATTGCTCGGTCTCCCCCAAACCGTATCAACGCTGAATATTACGTGTTCCACAAAGGCTCAATGTGAGAGGTCTACAAAAGCGTATAACTGAACTTTACTTTGCCACATTCCTTTCACATGCACGCTTTTGAACACACGGGCGGGGGTTGTGTGAGAACACGTTGATAAATATCAAAATATATAGGATAAAGTGAACCGTTTCGTAATAATATTACGATTTATTCCAACACTAACTTGTTTGAATTAAGCTAAAATTAAAGTATACTCTGGAAATCTACAAATAAGAATTTATATTACCTATACTTATCTACGATTTTTTGCGTATAATATACAAATTTGTTTCTTCAGAACACACAATACTTCACTTGCATCTGAATTAGAAACGTGGGATCCTTAAATATACTTTATTAGATATATTTATCATAAAAAAAAACAAATAAGGAATAATCATTAAGGCCTCAGTCGTGAAAATATAATATATAGGAACTAATTTACTTAAGTGTATGACTTACAATATTCTTAGCATCGTGAAAATGTAGTTACTACCTACCTCAAACTCGTAATTAACGTTTGTCCACTTACAAATGAAAAATTAACAGTAATATAGAAAATATCTAGCACACGTGTCAGAAGTGAAACTTCTTTGGCCAGATTCAAAGATACCAAAATCGTCGCTTTATTCCATGACGTGGTGATATTGCCATGACGCGACGTTGAGATTTTACGCTCAACACGCCTAAAGAAGTTCACTGATCCATGTTGTTTATTACAAAACGTAGCGTGTTCTCAAAATCAACACTAAACGTTCCCGCCCAAGACCTTCTCCCGTATATTTCTGTAATATGAAACGTTTCGCGTGCCTCACGTGAATATTTAGGTCTATTGAAGCATCGTAATATTGTACTAAGAACCGAGCTTGACAGATCCGCCATGCGAGCTTTATCAGTTTTGGTAAGGAAGTTCCAACTTGAGGTCTATAATAGAGGAGGTATATAATATTATATTAATGGTTAATTTTTTTGCGAAGGAATGGGAATGGGAATGAGTTGTTTCATTTCGTTAAAAAATATGACTACAGTTTAAAAGCTGGATAGTTGCTTCGGACGGATACATGCCTCAGTTTCAAATGCTCTATTATAGACGCATTGACAGTGTGTTTGATCATAATTAAAAGCGTGTAGCCCTCATTGCCACATATGCCGTTATATAAGCCTTGAAGCCTACATATAGAACTACATATATGTAGAGTGTAGACGAACATAGAACCTCCTTCTTTTGTTTTTTAAAGTTTGTTAAAGAGTACCCTTATCACTCCTTAGCCTGGTGAGTCTCCAGGCAAAAAAATATCATGCTATACATGGCATCGCTGCGACATGAAAAAAAGACAAACAAAACACACTTTCGTTTTTAGAATATTGATTGAAAAGTAAAATCAATTATCAACTGAATATCTTCAACTGATATTTTGTTCCCTAATAATACACATAGCTAAGACACATAGCTTCGAAAGTTTAGGAAAGCTTAGGCCACTACGCTGGCTAAATTGTTATGTCATATTGACAAAGGTTCTATTTATACATGTCAATTTCTGATGAAAATTATAAGATCTTAATATTAGTTACTGATGAAAACCATTATAGATAATACGAGTATCTTGATACAAATCGTTGAGTTAAACACAATATCACATATCCTTCACACAAACGCAATTATCAAGTGTAACTATTATAATACTAGCTGTGCCCCGCGGGTTTACCCGCATTGTACCGCTTCTGTTAGTTTTAGCGTGATGATAATTATAAAGACTATTATAGCATTCCTCGATAAATGGGCTATCTAACACTGAAAGATTTTTTCAAATCGGACCAGTAGTTCCTGAGAATAGCGCGTTCAAACAAACAAACAAACAATTTCTTCAGCGTCATTAGTATAGATGTTAGTTTCTGATTAAAACCATGATAGATAATACGAGTTTCTTGATACAAATTGAGTTAAATACAATATCACATATTATCCTTCACACAAACGCAATTATCAAGTATTATAATACTAGCTGTGCCCCGCAGTTTTACCCGCATTCCGCCGCTTCTGTTGTTCTGTTGGTCTTAGCGAGATTATATATAGCCTTCCTCGATGAATGTGCTACTAACACCGAAAGATTTTTTCAAATCGGATCAGTAGTATCCTGAGATTAGCACCTTCAAACAAACAAACAAACTCTTTTGCTTTATAATATTAGTATAGATGGAAACCACGATAGATAATACGAGTATATATATAATATAATCACGATAGATGATACAAATCATTGGGTTAAATACAATATCACATATCCTTCACACAAACGCAATAATTATAACATGAGATGATAATATGAGCTTGAGCATCAGTTACAGGAATTCCGAAACTGCGTGATTGATTGATGTGGTATTCACATTTCTTGGAAAATCATATATGTACATATTATAATTTATAACGGAATGTATATCAAATAATATACCTACAATTTCCGTCTTATGCTCATATATTTTACATCCCAATACTGGCTTATACGGTTTTCTTTTGAAGTTTAATTTTCTCTCTTAATATGATAATATATTTTGTTCAATAATATATAAATATCGCTTGTAATATGGAGCGAAGTTTAATTCAATAGAGGCAGTATTTTTCAATTAAATTATACTTGTATTCGTTACTTGTGCAGAATTCGTTTTCAATCATGTATGACATAATTTTTCTCTGATATATTGGCAGGACCTGTTGATTTATAAATGGATATTTAATGAAAAATTGGTAGAGTTGCTTTCCACTTGCAAAAAGATTTTGATTTGAAATCATTATATGCTTGGATAATCTAAGTGTATAATGATTTCAAATCGATGTATAGACTCGTAGTTTTTCGTTCTATCAAATAACAAAATAAAGCACTGATGAATACATATCACTCGACCCAGCTCCGTTCGTTTTGACCCCATAGAATTTTCATCTCTATCTTCCTTATTTTTGATTATTAGTTTTGTGCTTGTAATTGTATGTTGTAATAATTTGTGTTACTTGAATAATATTATATTCTGTTTATCAATTGTTATTAATATAATTAGATCCATACATTTAAAAATTAAAGACTTTAACGGATTTTAAACACGATTTACTTATTTTATTATCAAACAAAACAAAAAACTAGATCAAAACATTAAAATCTTTCCTTACAACATTAGTACAAATAGATATAGATTATTATTGACCTCTTTATAGTATATTGACTAACTGTGTCCCGCGGTTTCACCCGCATTGCTCCGCTCCTGTTGGTCTTAGCGTGATGATATTATGTAGCTTATAGCCTTCCTCGATAAATGGGCTTTCTAACACCGAAAGATTTTTTCAAATCGGACCAGTAGTTCCCGAGATTAGCGCGTTCGAACAAACAAACAACCAAACAACCAAAATCTTCAGCTTTATAATATTAGTATAGATATATCCATTTCTCCCCTAAATATTGAACTGTAACACCAAACTGGGTTGTCAAACCTCACAAGTGATGAAAATGGAAGCAATCTATCGTTATTTGGCTCAGTCCCGTCGAAGCGTTAAATGAGAGCCATGTGCAATCTCGCCACGACAAATGGGCTTTTACATGTTAATACAGGAGTTTTTACGAACTTCATTTTGTATTGATTTTGAGTGACGACTGTGTAGATGTTTGATTGTGTGTGATAATAATTGGCTGGAGAACTGTTTGACATTAATAATTGGTTTGATAACTTATCAACGTTTGGCCTAGTCATTCAATAAGATTTCGTCGTTCAGTAAACTCGCAAGTTATTCAATCAAAAAACATATTCAATCGACTGCGACATATTATATATTACAAAGATCTGTCTGAAGAAAAGATCAATAATTCCAACGAATCTATGCCAAGATTATAAATACAAAAGTTTAGATTTATATTATATCAGGCACTCAACGGATTTTTAAGAAATTTTGTTAGAAATAAGCACACTAGTTATTTTCTAGCTAGTGATATTATAAATATCAATTATCTCTAGCATTTTACTTATACCTACGTGCACCCACCAATCCTCGAGTTTCATTTATACATATACTAGCTTACCGCCCGCGGCTTCGCCCGCTTTGTCTAAAACCTAATAAATTATATACTAAAACTTTCCTCTTGAATCACTCTATCTATTAAAAAAAACCGCATCAAAATCCGTTGCGCAGTTTTAAAGATTTAAGCATACAAAGGGACATAGGGACAGAGAAAGCGACTTTGTTTTATACTATGTAGTGAAGCTACATACTAAAATTGCTGTATAGAGAGAAAATACAGTTTCGTTATCAAGTCTTCAGTACCTAAATCGATTTTCTGGACGCTTGAAAATATATTAGACTGGCTAAGCCTTGAGAGAGACATCAAAATAATCTAGGTCTAAACTAAAGTGGCATGTTTTATATCTGTCTCCTAAGGATAACTCTTAGTCGTTTTTATCTTTCATATAATATAATCTGTGACATTATCTTGAAGCAATGATTTCTTTATAAAGCTGTTAGTTTTAACATACCTACAGCTTTACAAGTATATTAAAATCTTTCTTTGTGTCTTTGAAATCAAAGCAGTCCAAATCCGAGCAGCCCTTTTGCGCAAAAGACTTACAAACAATCATCCATCTATCTTCACAAACTAAGTGTATCATAATAATGTGTGAAAGATACAATAGCGTATTAATATTTATTAAGAAATAAATATCAAACAGTCAGCAGAGACATGTAACATATTTTATAAGACCTCAGTCAATTACACTGCATGAATGTATAAAATATACAGAGTCCATTTTTCAGAAGGACTACGTAATGTATTTAAGATTCTTATCTTTCCTTAAGTTCTTATTTTATTTTTGCGGAAATTTTCGATCAATAAATAATTTAAAAAGATTTTCCTAGAAACAAACTAAACCCCTTAAATAAAAACAAAAAAAAATACACCTTTCTGGTAAGATTTCTTTGAAGAAAAAGTAAAACTGTACACACAAAATAGCCAGTACATAAAAAACAACTTTATGTCTTGCTGTTAAATAAAATAATGCTGAATAGATTAAAAAAAATACTATTAATTTTCATAAAACATATCTCAGAAATTAGAACTGAATTTTTACATTGTCTAAATAGTCACAATAAGTTTTTTACAGGTTTCCCAATGATTAATTTTTAACCTCTTTACCATTGAAAATGACATTCTAACCTCAAAATTTACCCCAAATATCAAAGGAATATCAAAGCCAGGTGCGTTCCATGATATATGACGCGATTTTATCGTCAGTTATTTCAGATATTCGTGATCAACCTCCGTTATCATTGGCATTATTTATGAGACTATACCACAGTTAATGGCATCCTATGTTAGCTTAGAAAGTTTTTCCCTTATTGACAAAAAATATTTAGAAAAAATGAATTTTTGGTAACTCAGCATTGAAACGCGATAGGTTAATTTGAGAAACAATGGTAAAGTTTGAGTTTGTATAATTTAAATAACTTGGGAGTTCTTTGATGTCTTTGCATTGATTTTCCCTGTATTTTATTTTATGTGAGGGTCATTGACTTTTGCAAATGAATTCATAAATATTTTCATTGTTGCTGATTTATTCGGTAGGTAAACATATTTATTTTTGGACATTTCAATATTTTAACTTCCTAAATCATGTTAGATATAAAAATTCTATATAAGTTTTAAAGTCAGTTTTAAAGTCACTTTAAAACAGCCGTTTTACAAACAAAACAACAATATTCAAATAATGAACGATTAATAATATTATATCCATTTGAATAAACTGCTTCTTCTTTTTAAAAGCAAAATATTACAAAACTGGCGCGCTAATAAGAGTCAATCAGAATCAGATAGAATGAGAAATAACCTTAATATCTGTTTGTAAATAATTAATTTATTCACTGAAAAATAAATAAATAACTTTACAAAAATAAAATAAAAACTATCAAGTAAATCGTTTGTCTTCTTCTATCATAGAAAGGTCATAGCACTCTCAAGAGACAAACTTTTATTAATAAACTGGCAGTTACAATAGTACAATTTTCACACTAAGGAATCCGTATCCCATATCCTACATGCATTATTAAACACATCTTGTATGAGGACTGCCTCTAATTTCAATATTTTATTTATTCGTCGCTGTATGTACCAATTTATTAATATATAAAAAGTCTACTAAACTAAAATAAGAAGATATAAAAATAAACATAAAATAATAATTAATACAGTTAAATAAAAAAATACAAAATCACACATCCCATGAAATTATTTTCACCGATCCTTGATAGAACACCTACGAAGTTTGAGTTAAATCATCCGTCAGAGGGTCAAAATCCAGACTTAAAGAGTCGGTTACATACAAACATGTCGCTTACATACAAACATACTAGTTAATAAATTAATATAAGGTTACTAGCGACCCGCCCCGGCTTCGCACGGGTGCAATGGCGCTGGCGGCCGGCCGGTACCGCCGCAAACGCTACGTCCCGCAATTTTTAAATCTGTAATATCTTCGAAAATATTCACTTAAATCATACGGTGTAAAGGGCCATATAGATCTATATTAAATGAACAATGTATTCAAGGTATTTAATTGGTTATGGATTAATGCTGTATTGGTTAAAATCGCATCGAAAATTAACCATTATTTGTCGTAAAAAGTAAATGACAAAAAAAAGTTATTGTGGGTTATCCATAAGAGATAGACATATACCATCACGGACTTTTCTGTAGACCTTTTTAATGTATACAATAAATACTTAGTACATTATTTTGATAAAACTCGTAGGGTTCAGCCTGCGTTTGCAATGTAAGCGGAAAAAATGTAATTATTTACGACATCACATTAGAAACCTCAAAAATAACAGTACTTCTCCACTATTTAATGGATGTTATTATACATATAAACCTTCCTCTTGAATCACTCTATCTATTAAAAAAAACCGCATCAAAATCCATTGCGTAGTTTTAAAGATTTAAGCATACAAAGGGACATAGGGAAATAGGGACAGAGAAAGCGACTTTGTTTTATACTATGTAGTGATGATACAGAGATACAAAAACAAACGACAAATATAAAAACCTTGAGCAGAAAACACTAAAGGATAGAAATCTCCTGAGACTTGCATGCTTCTTGTTAACTAAAGGTGTTATTTACAACTTCCATCTTATTCTTGACAGATGTGACATGTAAAAAATAATGTATATTTATCATTTGTGCTATTAAAGATATTGTGGTAGTAAGAGCAATATTTAAATACTATAATGGCTGGCTCCACAAATTGCGCCAATTTGCGCCAGCTAAAATTACTACAATGTTTGATAATACTCGCCAAAAAGAGTCAAATTGTTTACAGTAACTGGAGAAACTAACCCTAAAAGTTTTGAATGAATAATAAATATTATTATAGCAGCTATTTATTATTATAACTTATTTAACTTCCTTGAAGGAGGGATGATTCACCTATGATCAATCTTAAAATCTAACATTTCATGTTTATCTTCAACACTGAATTAAGTATTCATAGCGATAAATTGATCGAAATCGGAATCTATATACATATTATATAGTTTTAATTTTAACACAATGAAAACTTTCTTATCCAATTGAAACAAAGACAGTTTTATTACAGACTTATTGTATTCTAGTAATACCATATACGGATTAATAATTTATGATTTCTCAAACATTCTTCGGATCTGGATGAGCAATAAAATAATTATTACTATGATATAACCCCCAGGCTCTAATGTATGACCTAATTACTCACAGCCGCTATCAAACCGACTTGGCAAGGAATAAATCATTAGGATTGGGGTAGAACGATTACGGATGTTAAACTGTTTTGATATTTTAATTTGTTTAGACTAATGTTAAAACATAATATTTATAGAAATACGAATATAAGTAGTATTTTTGTTTTTTTCCCCTTCCGCCTGCGGCTTCGCCCGCTTTGTCTAACATCTAATTCTCTCTAAACTCTATCTATGAAAAAAACTGCATTAAAATCCGTTGCGTAGTTTTAAAGATTTAAGCATACATTGGGATATAGGGACAGAGAAAGCGACTATATTTTATACTGTGTAGTGAAGAAGAATATTTTGAAAGAATAAATATCGCAAATGATTATTATCAACACTAATTACGAAAAATACGATAACAGCACGAAACCTTGCCTAAAAAGTAATTTATAAATTAACCTTTGTTAAACACAAGAATAAAAATAAAAACACTGATTTAGTTTTTTTTTTAAATAAACATTATTATTCTCTCTATATTGTGAAAATTTTCGGACCGTGGGGACTAGGAGTTCATAAAATTTATGAGATATAGCGCTGGTATTGCAATTTTTATTCCTACTTGCAGTTTAAATTAGTCAAAAGCAGAATGAACTAAATATTTCATACGGTAATTAGGCTAAATGTATTAAAACACATGTGATAGTCAGCCATGAAATTTTGTTAAAACTAATTAATTAGATGATTCAAAAGAATTTCTAATTTTAGTTTGTAAATGTTAAATAAGTTCTAAAGGAATTTTAGTTATAGTTTATCAAACAATATATTATTATACGCTAAGATTATAGACTTATTCATGATAATTTTTATTATTTTACTATATTATCCGTTGTGTAAGGCTCAATACATGTGTTCTTCTATGTTTAACACACAGACAATTGAAACCTTGGAGAAAACATTTGGAAAAGGTTGGTTAAATATAAAATGCATGTATCTATCTTGTATTTATTGTACTTTTATTGTTTTGTTTCAATTGTTATTTTTTATTCATGTTGTAGGTACTATTTTAATTTTAATTATTGTATTGTGTGTTAATTGTGTTTATTGTGTGTGTTAATATTGTGGAGTCAAATAAATGATCTTTCTTTCTTTCAAATGAAAAACCATGTCAACCGCTATTGCACCTTTCTACAGTAATCCAAAATTAATAATGCACATACAGATCTTCGCATAATGTCGTATTTCCGTATACACCCGAATCATTGAATCGTAAGAGCCCTAAACAATGCACTTGCAGTTTACACCCTGTTCAAAAGAAATAGAAGTCAATTTGCGGTCATATACAATCAAAAACAATTCGGGCGGTAGGTGACGGTAGCCTGTCAGCTGTCAGTATAAAATCCGTCAGTCGTTTTTATATATTGGTGGTGACTGCACGTGTTCTCTCTGAGTTGAATTATATAGAGCTGCTATTACATACCTTTCTTGGTTTTGTTTTTAAAGGTGAATTTTTGATGAAATGATTATTTACACAGGTGATAGCAGTAGGGAAATTGAAAATGAAGAAGAGCATAATGGAAGTTCCGATGTATCTACAATGTCAGAAACAAAGAAAATCCCTTATTCTGATTGTTTTATTTTAATTTTTTTGTAATTTTCATAATATTATGGAATGATCAGTACTGTAAATACTTTTGAACTGAGATTTTAATGATTAGATTTCTACAATATATAAACCTGTGTTAAGTAAAATGGAAGTACATTTGTAAAATGGAGCTACATCTGCCAACAAACTGTTTTACAGTTTGGCAGAGTACTATGTTATTATGTATACGTGTCTTTTGTTCTGAAATGAAAAATAAATAAATAAAATAAATAAATAAATTATATCAATCCAACAAAGATATATTTGCAATCACGGGTTTATCCTCGCTATTTACATACAAGATATTATCGAAATAAAATCGTTACTTACAGATCAATATTAATCTCTTTTAGCACAAAACACATAATTTTACTAAATTATGCATGAAGAAAATGCATTTAAACCACTCTATATACATATCGTCTTCGGAAGCTCCGGGAATATGACAGTTGCCGAACAGTGACGAAGATTTATATGCGCATTATTACTTTTGGAGTACTGTAATTAGGTACAAATTCTACAATCAGCCTCCGTACTATGATGTCTATAGCAGTATTATGGAAAAATATACTACGGAAAAATGACAACGCTATATAGATCGTCTAGCGCCATCACTTTCCTACACTGGCAATAATCTATACTAATATTATAAAGCGGAAGAGTTTGTTTGTTTGAACGCTAATCTCAAGAACTACTGGTCTGATTAGAAAAATTATTTCGGTGTTAAATAGCCTATTTATCGAGGAAGGCTATAGGCTATATAATAATCATCAATAATCATCTCGCTGAAACCAACAGGAGCGGAGCACTGCGGGTAAAACCACGGAGCACAGCTAGTACTGCTATTTGTATAGTATAGCCTCCAGTATTCTAAACCTTTGCATCAAATTCAGTAAACAAAATACCTACCTTCAGCGAACAAAAAATATTTTAAATATACGAATGTGCACCAAAATCAAGGCTTTTACTGAAATTGGTGACAGTCTCCACGGTGCGGACTTTCAAACTTTTTCTAGATCCCAATGAACAAGTTATTCCTTAATGGAAAAGTCAAATAACACATTTCGTGGATTTAAATTCGTTTTCATATTTTATTTAAGAGATTCCGTCCGCCAAGTTTTATATTTCGCATTGGTTATTTTCATAATGAGTTTCAAGTCAATGCAACGTCTCGGTAAAAAGCAAAGGGTAAAAGGTATTAACTTAACATTTAATCCTATTTGTAAAATAGAAACATAATCACAGTCAAAACAACTCTACGAATTTTTCAAGTCTAGTATCGGAATTCTTGGTGTCAATATTTCTGATGACGTTCAGTTCCGCTATCATTTGGAAGGCAAAGCTACACTAGCTTCCAAAAATTTGGGTGTCCTAAATAGAGCGAAGCAGTATTTCAGGCCTGAACATCTATTACTACTTTACAAAGCGCAAGGCCTCATATGGAATACTGCTCCCATCTCTGGGCCGGGGCACCACAATATCAGCTCCTGCCACTTGATAGCGTGCAACGAAGAGCCGTCAGAATTATTGGCAAACAAGCACTTACCGATCGGCTTGATTCTCTAGATTTACGACGAGACGTTGCATCTTTATGCGTCTTCTATACCGTCTGTATAATGGGGAGTGCTCTGAGGAGTTGTTTAAGCTGATACCTGCCGCGGAATTCCACTACCGTACCGCACGGCATAAGACCAAGTTTCACGCTCACCATTTGGACCTCTGGCGCTCTAGGACGGTGCGATTTACCCGCCACTTCATTCCGCGCACAACCAAATTGTGGAACAGCCTGCCTTCGGCGATATTCCCGAACGCCTATGACATCGAGGCATTTAAAAAGAGAATATACCTCCACCTTAAAAAGTCGGCAACACATCCTCGGACACGTCTGTAGATGCCTATGGGCTGTGGAATTGCTTACCATCAGGCGATCCACATGCTCGTTTGCCTTCTTTCATATAAAAAAAAAATCCATATAAAAATACGTGTGGCACTCGAGGACTGCCGCGGTAAAGCTATTGCATAGCATCACATCGCTGTGCCGGTTGGAGTAGGGGTGTTAGGTTTTTTCGTTACGTAATTTTTATATTCGGTCACCGCAATCGAGGTCCGCGATAGAAGCTATGCAATAGCTTAATAAAATTCAAGAGGTACCAAATTCGAGAGGTTAACCAGTTGTTCTGTAAAGAACACTTCAATTCACTTAAAAACTATAGAGTCAAATTTCTGCCAAAATACAGATCAAATTTCAAGATTCAGTTTAAAAATCTTCGTGTAGGCTGAAGTCAAACCGATATCTATAGCTCGACAACCAATATACAAGGAACAGCCGTAATTGGCGACCAACCTAATTGAAACTTTTTCTCCAAACATTTAATTGAAAACAACTACTCGATTTTGAACCTTACTAACGTCCAATAAAGTATAAATTAGCTTCAGTTCAGCGTGCTTCTGTCGTTTTCTCCTACGCTGTTTTTGTCATGACTCATTTTGCAGTAAATTATTTTTTCCTACCAAATGTTTTTGTATGTTAAAATTCGTAATAGCTTTTCATTGGAGAACGATATTGTTTCATTGGATTTTCAGTGAGGATTAATTATTAAAATTTTAACTAACTTGTACCCGTGACTTGGCCCGCGTTGAGTAACAATATAATATTATTTTTTCAAATTGATAGCCCTAACTGCTCCATATTTAAGCATCAGCTACCAGATAAAGTTCTACGAGAATTGGTCCATTCGTTTCGGAGATAAACCAGCACAAACACTAGCACGGCAGATATAGAGCCAGATACTTTTATTCTAGCTACGCTACATTATTTCTATTTTCCAAATCACCAACAGAATCTATTCCTTATACTTATTTTCAATGTCTAAATATTATTACGCACTCTATTTATGAAACTAAAGACGGTACAGTGTAACAGACATGTACAAAATAACAAAAATAAATTCCAAATGTGTCGGATACATGGCTTGTAAAAATTCTGGCTTATTTTTGTAATTTTATTGCCTAAAACGGGAAAACGAGTTAGACCACAATTCCTCGTTTTATTTTTATACTCGAATGATGTAAGACAATAAAGATTTGTAACCAATCGTAAATATAGGTTTGGATTAAGGGCCTATTTTGGGAATTTTATTTATTTAATTGCTTTTGACCTGTGGTTTCACGCTCGGATAAACTACGCGCATTATTTTAGCATTGTTTCTAAAAATGCCCTCTCCGACTATTATCATTCAAAATTTGCTCTGTTTTTTAGTGAGGTTGAGCGTGAAAGCTTCAGGCAGACAGATATTAAAAATTTAGAAACTTTCACTGCTTCTTCGATTCGATAGATTCGTCAATATACAGTTCGTAGTCATTGTCTTCCAGATCTCAGAAACTTTTACCTATTAGGTAAATATTCTTGCTAATGCAAATGCAAATGTATTTAAATTTCCTATGTGGCATGTCATTAGAATAAATGTAATTTCTTCTTCTTCTTTCTAGTTTACGTGTGATTTAAGTGACTCCATTGGAATTTGATATTTATGAAACTTTTGCTAGTCCTCACCAGACCTCTATACGTGAAATTCGCGGCGCCGGTAACCTTGAGCTGCAGCATGTTAGCGCTAGTGTTCCCCTTGCGCTTTACTTGATCACTAGGCATCGAAGAACACAGTGTGTGCAAGCTACACGCACGCTGTGCGAGGCCCCCGTGGCTCTCCAGACGCACAGCCGTAAGCGATTTTACGAGCACACACGCTTAAATTACGCTTCTTATCGCATTAGAGATATACTTTGGCCACTTCGCTACTCCCACACAACACAACTCCAAGACAATTTAAATTAGTATTGAGACAGACTTCATTCCGCGATGGCTTTACCTTGTCTCTTAAAGTAAACGTATCCGTTTCCAATTTTTACCGTAATGTACTGGTAATATTATGTAAATCCAGCTTTACAGCCAGCACATTGTCGTGGCTGGTCGAGCTTTGCGGATCCGCGAGTATATCCCCACCGCACCGTTGTGTTTGTCGCAGTCATCTGGTTGAATCTGCTATTTGATTGAATGACTAGCGCGTTGAACGACGATATTAAATTAAATGATTAAAGGATAACTCGTCAATTGTTTAATGTAACGTTCAACATCTTGACTGAACGTCATTTAGCATAGTCGTTAGTTTGGATAAGGGGGTTGGTTAGGCTAGGTACGATATTTTTTTAACTTCACAGAAATAGGAGCCCCGCGAAGCGGAAATTTGTCGCCTCGCAACCGTCTTCTTGTGGACAAAGTAAATTCTCAGCAACTGTCGTCATTCAATGAACGTGCTAGTCATTCAACAAAATGTTATATCCACTCTGTTCAAAGGGCTATGTTACAATTCGTTAACTAAAACTAAAAACGCTAGCTGTTGAGTGGCTCTTGTTTAATCAACGTTCGAACTATTCGATTGAATGTCGTCATTCAATGAACGCGCTAGTCATTCAATAAAATAGCAGATTCTACCAGATGACGGCGACATCTGTACGATATTCCATTTTATAGGTGGCTCGAAGCGTATACTGCATATTGGTACCGCATTTCGTTAAGCAAATATCCGCTGAGACAGTTTATAGCTCTCAAAATCTTTGTTTCGCGTGAAATACATTATAGGGTTTGGTATAATTTATGTGCGGATCCGCGAATGATTTTTGCTTTGTTATTACGATCGAGAAGATTTTACTTATCTCAATCTTTATGATAGACTAGCTATGTACACTTTCATCCACAGACGATCCCGTATATAAAAGCAAGTATTTAGCTTGTGTTATTCTGCTATGTAAGCTACATCACCGACAAGTATCATCAAAATACGTTCAGTAGTTTTCACGTGATAGAGAAAAAACATACATACTCCAAACTTTCACGTTTAAATATTAGTAACATGAGATTTATGTATAGAATTCCAGTGTAGGTCTTTCTTCTTCTTCTTTTCCAGTCTTCTGGTGTAGCAGATGCATTTTTCTTTACTGGCATGTAGGTCACTATCTATTATATCCAGCTATGAATGAATAAATGAATGAAATACTCTTTATTGTATACATACGCAGAAATAAAGTTTGTTACGTAGTTAAGATAGCTTATAAAAGAGATGTACAAAGAGCGGCTTTATCGCTCGTGAGCGATTTCTTCCAAGCAACTATTATGTTCTTTATTAATCTCTACCATGAATTAGATCCTTTAGATCTCCGATCATATCCTTACCACTGTACCAAATAAAGCGTGCTTGTTAATCAAAACCGTTCTGTTATTTCCCACTTATTTCAAACAATGAAAGAAATATTTGATTTCACAGTCAATTAAACTATCCATTCTTATTAAAAACGGAATATTTTTCGTAAATTCAAGAGGAATGTTGGCGTAAATATATACAAAAACATATTTTCGCTTACAAAGTATTGAATCGGAAATTGGGAATATACACATAGGTTTTATATTCTGCTTTGTCTGACATCAAACAATTCTGCACTGAAAGAAAACGGAAGAAAATATTCGCTGAGCCTGTTGAATTTGGATTTTATTGTGTATGGTAGCAAAATATATTCAACGTATTTTAAAACTATATGGCAATGGCTACTTTATTGATTTACTAGCTGCTCCGCGCGGTTTCACCCCCGTGGCTCCACTCCTATTGGTCGTAGCGTGATGATATATAGCCTATAGCCTTCCTCGATAAATGAGCTATCTAATGTCGCCTCTACACATAGGCCAGCGGATTCGCCAACGCGCTGGCGGTGCGCTTGCAAACGCGCTTGTGAGTAATCCACACATTGGGAGGTCGTTCAGTATGGTATGGTTCGAGCCAATGTGCGGACGGATTCAAAATGGATGTAACAAAAAAAGAAATAAACACACTTTCACATTTATAATATTAAAATAATAATAAAGTAGGATGCTCTTTGTGAAGTAAAACATTGTGAGGAAAACGGCATGTCCAAGAACCTTATTTATTTAGCACTTTTAATACTTACAACATTTTTATTTTTGTGGTACTTATTTTTTGGGTTCCACAGGCAGTTTTCACTCTGATAGAGCTCAATAAATTTGAATGTTTCTTCGTTACTCATTTTGTTCGCCGTTTCGTAAAGTTAGATGTTAATTCACCGCAAGAAAAAAACGTGCACTCTTGATCGCTGCTCCGGTCAAACTGATCGCGCGGCCAATGTGTGGATGGTGCGCCAAGCTTGCGACAAGTGTCCTTTGATGTTGCCGACACCGCACGGAAAGCTCGCAAGCGCGCCGGCCAACGTTCAAATACCTACCGCCAGTGCGCAAACGCCCGTTCTACACATTGGACCAGTGCATGTGCCAACGCGCTTACCAACGTGTTGGCCTATGTGTAGTGCCGGCATACCACCGAAAGATTTTTTCAAATCGGACCAGTAGTTCCCGAGATTAGCGCGTTCAAACAAACAAACTCTTCAGCTTTATAATATTAGTATAGATAACAAACAGAAAAAAAAAACTAATTTCTAACACTAGAACTATAAACTAGCTTTTACGTAATATATACGTTATTGATCAGTAAAAGTCACATCAAATTTGGTGTAGCTAGTCCTGTAATTCCAGGAATTAATTAACATTTTTTTTTACTTATACATTAACTAACAGACTGACATACAAACCTTCATTGTTTCACCATAACATTAATACACCAGTATTTAAACTCAATACATCGCAAAATTATTTCATTCCGTAGAAAATGAAATATGTTTCATTTTCATTGCGTTATTAAATATGCAGTACGAACACTGGATATAGAGAATACAGTTAATTAATTGTAGACAGGTTTAGGGTTACCAAATATCTAGACTTGTTATAGATAAACCATTTATAATGGCAGAGGAGAATAAACATAACATCAAGCGTATCATTTATTTTCCTTTTTTTTTTCTTTATCTCTTACCTTGGGCAGTCTGGAAGATATCGTTAGTAAGCGATAAGGTCGCCTTATATACCTACTGTATTAATCCGTTTTATATAATTGTAAATATTTTTACTTGGTGTGGTATATTAAATTCTTAAATCTATATATATTGTCACGGCATCACGCGTGAACGGGTGGACCGATTTCGATAATTCTTTTTTTAGAATATTCCTTGAAGTACGAGGATGGTTCTTATGGAAAGAAAACATAAATATGTACCACGGGCGAAGCCGGGGCGGACTGCTAGTAAAAAATAAATAAATAACATACTTGATAAAAATTGCGTAAGACATTCTTATCAGAAGGTTTATCAGGAGGTTTTAATTTGGTTTGAAAGCTTTTTATTATAACAGAGAGTCTAATAATAATGACATTTGAAATTTCATTATTAATGGACTAGCATTTTTGTATAAATGTAACAAATATCACCTTTATTATATCGATTAGTTATTTTCTTGAAAGTACAAGATATTTTTAACGTTAATAAATTATGTAAAAAATAAACCAGTAAACTTTACTATTCAGAGGTATAAAAATGTTGATTACATTTTACATATAAACAAACACACATTGTTTAAGTTAATTTGTAGATACATAACGTATGGAAAAGTTAAAAGCCAACAAAATTTCTAGGTCATGAATATTATTTAAATCCCGTGAACACGTGCGAAAAATAATTTCGCTTAGGAAGTTAGGAGATTTGAGAATGTAGTCTGGATTTCAGAAAAAATACTATTTAAAATATTGTAAACGTTGCATCATATTCACTGTTTGAAGAAATCTAAATATTCAATGCAATTCTTCTCAATGTAGTCTACGTATAAGTCCTAAAATTAATTACCCAAATAAAATAAATATCACTAGTAAAAGGGCATTATTATTTTTTTTTAAACCGACTTCAAAAAAAGGAGAAGGTTCTCAAGGACAATTTTGTTACACACTTTAGCCGATTTTGAAAGTCTTTTCAACAGTAAAAAAACATTAATCCCGAATAAGTTCATGAAAATTACTACTTATATACAGTTTATCTTATTAGTCTTCTAAAGTTATAGGTTTTAGTTTACTATGAAAAATAATAACTATAAAAGTTTTTCAGTGCTATTCCTATTAATCTGGTAACCCTAACCAAAAACAGTGTTTAATCTATCCAATCTAAACGCACCAAATGCACTTCCGAAGTTATTTGTTGTTGTTAATTGTGGCGTATCGTAAATCGTGATGTTTGTTCATCTGTGTAAGCCTATTATATTTTAATAGCATTTGGTATAGATATGAATAATCCTATCCTACTTATTATTAATGCGAAAGTGAGTTAGTATGAATATTTGTTACTTGTAACTCTTTTACGAAATAAACTGCTGGACGGATTTGGATTAAACTTTCCAGTAATAAAGGTATAAAAGAATATCACATGAGATAAAGATTTTTTTTTATATTATAGGAAGCTTTAATCAAACAGACATACTGCCTGGTGGTAATCAAATTGCGTCTATAATAATATGATGTACGTGCATAACAAACACACAAATAATACTGCATAATATTTCACGTTTTACAATTTTAATTATAAAAAAAAAACAGCGTTACACAAAAAATTATCAAGCATATTATTAAAAGTTCATTCAGTATAACATTGAATTAATTAAGATTTCCCAAACATGTCCTTCCAAAAATATACATTACCGCACAAAAACCGTACCGTTTTTGTTCACAAAGTCGGGATTTTTGAGCGAAATATTAACAAAAAACTGAAGTAAAAGAGTCAAAGTGAGCGCTTCGGGCTCGGGCCCAATTTCACTGAAACCTTTTAACTACAAAGCAATTAACGTCATTCTCGAAATAAACAATAAATATCTAGGTATAATAAAAGCTTTATAATGTTTTTTATGCATTTTATTTCATAAAATAGTGTTTAATGTTCTATTATAGAAACGGTCTGTTGCTTTAGCATTAGAGAAGTTGATAATAACTATAGTCATCGAGTTTTCCTAATCTTTATCTAATTTAGATTCCTTGATATTTGCCTTTTCTTAACCGTTTCCTGACAATAATTAATTAAGACAAGAACAAAATTATTTTTGAAAGTCACGCGTGATGCCATGACGAAGTGAAATAAGAATTCATTTGTTAAAGAGATATAAATAATCACACAAGAAGGACTAATTTACTAAATAAAAAAAGTCTGTGCCGAGCACACGTGTCAGAAGTGAAACTTCTTTGACAAGATTCAAAGATATCAAAATCGTCGCCACTCCATGACGTGACTGCATTGCCATGACGCAAACTTAAAATTTTACTCTCAACGCGCCTAAATAAGTTTCACTTGAAGAACATGACGAAGAGTTTCCTACTTTTGGCTGTAACTATACTAATAATCTATAAATATAGAGGCTGAGAGAGACAACAAAATGCGAAGTCCCAAAATACAGTGGCTGTAACTATACTAATCTTATATATAAAAATGAATCCCAAAATGTGTTGGTAAGCGCATAACTTGAGAACGGCTGAACCGATTTCGTTAATTCTTTTTTTATTATATTCCTTGAAGTACGAGGATGGTTCTTATGTAGAGAAAACGTAAATATGTACCACGGGCGAAGCCGGGGTGGACTGCTAGTAATCTATAAATATAGAGGCTGAGAGAGACAACAGAATGCGAAGTCCCAAAATACAGTATGATCATAAATCCGATAGCCATCAGAGCTAACAAGGTTATTACTTATTACCAAGTAATTTACTCGCAACATGGAACCGTATAGGAACCAATAATCTGATTAATTAACAGTTTCTGACTTAGCTGTAGTGTCCACTGTTGTAACTATGGAATGTTGTTGTAAAACAACAAAAATGTGTTGAATGATAACTGTTTAATTGCCTACTATCTAAGTGTTGGTTGTTGAAAGGTGTGTTTCTTTGTTCTCCCAAAACATAGAAAAAGTTTAGTAGTACTATTATATTATTATCTTCGGTAATTCAAAACTGTATCACCACACTAAACCAAAGATTTTTTAATCTCGGTACACATAATTTTACACACTTTGTGACTTTTCATTGTAATCATTAATTATTTAAATGGTGAAATGTAAAAATTAGATCAAACAATAAAATTATGTATGTCGTGGCCATATCGTAGATTTGCTCATTTCATGAAATGGCCAATTTAGTTTGGCCAGATCGTTAAATCGTCAACGTTTCACGATTTGGTCATCCACATTTGGCCAGATCGTCGATCTGACCAAACGTGGATGGCCATTTCACGAAATGCGACCATTTTTGTTTCTTTTTTAAAAAGTGATTCGCTTCTGGCACTCGCCGGCCGCTGCCGCGGCACGCTCGCTTTGCTCGCTCGGCTCGTGCGTTGTTTATTAAAGTCTAACCTAACCTAACCTAACTGTTTTCTATTGAAAAAACCATTCGCTTCTAGTATTCGCCGGCGCTACCGTGGCACTAACTTAAATGACAATAAACAAGTTCTTAAAATATTCTGAATTTTTTAATGTTTTATGGACTCTCTAAGATATTTTATACGATCTGGCCAAATGTCGATGACCAAATCGTGAAACGTTGACGATTTAACGATCTGATCAAACTATGTTGGCCATTTCATGAAATGAGCAAATCTACGATATGGCCACGACATGTATATTACAATTTTCTAAAGCCTACTGTTTCCTTTGTAAGTGTTACAAGACATACAATAAATTGAGTAAATAATCTATACTTCTATACCTACTAATATTATAAAGAGGAAAGGTTTGTATGTATGTATGTATGGTTTTCACGCATAAACTACTGGACCGATTTTGATGAAATTTGGCACAGATAATCTTTATACCCTGAGAAAGAACATAGGCTACCTTTTATTGCGAAATATGTACCACGGGCGAAGCAGGGGCGGACCGCTAGTATAATAATAAAGAGCAATCTCGGTACGAATTGTTGACTTCATTTTCCTCAATTTATTGTGTAAACCTTAAGATTATTTATCTTTGTAAATTGTTTTCAAAATTGCTCGATTGAAACTTTATGCACTTGTACATAGGCTTTATTTTCATTTGTGCTGTTTCAAAATTAATTTGTTCCATGTTTTATTGTGATTTCTCGTCAGCCTTTTAAGCTAGCATTTATGTAATGATCAATTATTCGACTTTTTGGTGGCCTTATTGAATCATTTGATAGGTCCATGGGTCCTTTTTTATATCAATAATATTATAGTATTCTAAGAAACATTTAATTTATCCACTCTCCTGTTTAGTCCGATCTAATCTTTGGATATTACTTGATCTATGTTGGTTGTATAGGAACATTGGATAAGGACCAGAAAAAGATACACTCCCCAAATCATATACCATCAGATTTGTCCATGAAAAAGTCAATGCAGTTAAATAATAATAACTTAAAAAATAAATCTAAAGTACATTTTAAAGCCTGGCTGTCAGAATAGTGCTTTATTCTACAAATTACGACGCTCAAGTATTCATATTATCTCCTTCCATTTGTCAATTGCATTGCAGTCCCGGATCAGGGAATGCTATTATTCTGAAATTTGTCTTGCTGAGTGAAGTTTAACTGGGTTTCATTCCCTTGGTATTGCGTTTTATCAGTTCACACTTTGCTTAAGCGACTTAAATGAACAGTATTGCATCAAAAGTACAACTATGTAGTCTGAAATATACTTTGATTAAAACATTTAACTTCAATTTTGAATATTGTATAATCCATGTCTATATTTTGATCAGGGAAAACATTAAATTGGAATTTTCACAATAACTGAATTTAACAATTCTATACATTTTCTTATACAACATTATAAGAAAAAGGATCCATATTCTGTAGTTATAAAAGATATTCCTGAACGAGGAAAAAAGGATAATGTTGTAAACTTTGACGCGACGCTGATATCAAATAAGCCATGCCCTTATCCTTGTTAGAACTAATATCTTCTGTAAAATAAAGCTAGGCACTGGATTATAATACTTCCTCAACTAGAATGCCTTGGGACCTATGAAATGAGACTATTTTTGGTATTTTTCGGGCATTCAAGTGTATATAGACCCTGTCCATTCAAATATTTTTTGCAGGATTTTTCTGGATATTGCTAAACTAATCTATACTATATTTTTTGAATATTATAAAGCTGAAGAGTTTGTTTCTTTGAACACGCTAATCTCTGGAACTACTGGTCCGATTTGAAAAATTCTTTCGGTGCCCATTTATCGAGGAAGGCTATAAAGCTGAAGAGTTTGTTTGTTTGAACGCACTAATCTCGGGAACTACTGGTCCGATTTAAAAATTCTTTCGTTGTTAAATAGCCCATTTATCGAGGAAGGCTATATGCTAAATATCATCTCGCTAAGACCAACAGGAGCGGAGCACTGCGGGTAAAACCGCGGAGCACAGCTAGTTGTGAATATGTTACTACCTTGTTACTACGTTATCTTATCGATAGTCAAGATGCAACGACTGTTCTTACGTAAATGTGTGTGTTAACTAAGTTCAGAATTTTTAACAATATGCAAGGGATAGGTATTTCAACTTTCATCAGAAGGATCCTCTCTGTCCAAACTGCTTAGCGCAGCAATTGCTTCGCAAGCCTTATTTCTAATTGTAGAAGTAATACATTTTTGAAATGTTTTTATTTAAAAAACCACAAATTACAGACTGCTTACCAAACTGCAACTTTAATCACAACAATTTTAAACGCTTATTTACCAAAATTCCAAAAGCTATTCTGCTGGCCTAGCCAATTTCCCCTGGGCCCGTAACAGCGTGTTGCATAGCAACAAACAATGACGTCACAATAAAACACGATCCAAATCCTTATTCCATCTCTCGCGGGATTCGATCGAATATGGCTCATCAGTTATTGGGGTCAAAATCGTATTTAGTGTTATAAAAATGTGATGGGTCAGATTGGTTATTATTTTGTAGCTTAACTAGCTTTCCGCCCGCGGTTTCGCCCGCTTTGTCTAACTTAACAAATTACGCACTATCTATTGAAAAAATAACATCAAGTTCCGTTGTGTAGTTTAAATGATTTAAACTTTTAGGGCTGATTTTTCAATCGGTGGTTAAAACTTATTCATCGAATAACGTATTAAACTACCATTTCAAAAATGTATTCTAATTGTCCGTATTTGACAGATTACAGGTGACATTTTAAAATGTTCGTGTAATACTTTATTGGACGGATAAATTTTAACTAAGGATTGAAAAATCGGCCCTTATAGAAACGGACAGACAGAGACAGACATTTTGTTTATTACTAAGCTTATCGCCCTTGCCTTCGCCCGCATAGCTAAAAGAAATTCCCATGGAAATAAAAGTATATATCACTCTTACTATCTCCAGAAGTCATTTCAAAATCACCCTGTTGCTTCGTAAAATAAAAATAATCTACCACTTTTTGCATTTTTTAAATTAATAAGTATAATGATGGTAATTTTCATCATGGGTCATTTAAACCCGGGAAAAACATAAATCTGATAAACGAAATTTCAGAACTAGCGAACATTTTCGTATAATTTTAGAACTAGCGATGCAATATCATATCAATTGAAATAAACGTTACATACTCGAAAAATTACGACTGCAAAGACTCAACATAAGAGTGCCTTCTAGGTACCCACGTAAGGTTTTGCTACCACTTTGTCCTCCTCTTCGCAGAACTGTGTCAGGCCGTAATTCTCCAGTTCCAAGATTTTGCAAAACTATTAATAATCACTGTGAGCTTTTCGACATCTTTTCGGATTCCCCCAGCAAACTCCGCAAAATACTTCAAGATTTTTTTTTAAACTTATGAATAAGATTTACTGTATATATATACTTTTTTCTATTGTAATTAATTTTCTTTTCTTTATAATATGTACTTAATTAAAAACTGCTTTAACATTTTTGCATGCTGTGTTTGCCTGTAAGTGTTTGTTACATTTATCATGTTTATTTTTGTGTTTTAAAATTTTTGTATTGAGTAAAATGTAAACAAACGTTGGTAAACCAATAAATAAATAAATAAAAATAAAACATTTTCGTATAATTTTAGAACTAGCGATGCAATATCATATCAATTGAAATAAACGTTATATACTCGAAAAATTTAAATGTATTCAAAACCGCAAAAACAAGTAAAATGAATTCTCTTAAACAGGAACTGTTAAAGTTATTTTCTTTATAAAGTGAAATTGCATTGCATTTCATTAAAGATTGTCGATCACTTAATTGAAAATCACTACATAGTATAAAACAAAGTCGCTTTCTCTGTCCCTATGTCCCTTTGTACGCTTATATCTTTGAAACTACGCAACGGATTTTGATGCGGTTTTTTTTAATAGATAGAGTGATTCAAGAGGAAGGTTTATATGTATAATAACATCCATTAAATAGTGGAGAAGTACTGTTATTTTTGAGGTTTCTAATGTGATGTCGTAAAAAATTACATTTTTTCCGCTTACATTGCAAACGTAGGCTGAACCCTATGAGTTTTATCAAAATAATGTACTAAGTATTATACACATTGAAAAGGTCTACAGAAAAGTCCGCCGTGGTATATGTCTATCTCTTATGGATAACCCACAATAACTTTTTTTTGTCATTTATTTTTTACGACAAATAATGGCTTTTTTTACTTTTTACGACAAATAATGGCTAATTTTCGAAGCGATTTTAACCAATACAGCATTAATCCTTAACCAATTAAATACCTTGAATACATTGTTCATTTAATATAGATCTATATGGCCCTTTACACCGTATGATTTAAGTGAATATTTTCGAAGATATTACAGATTAAAAAATTGCGGGACGTAGCGTTTGCGCCGGCCCGGCTACATATTTTATACCATGCGAAGCCGGGGCGGGTCGCTAGTACTTTATATAGATAAAAAATTCATTGTGCTTAACTATTTTCTTATTTTTTTTTTCTCTATCTTTATTAACCTTTAACTGACGTGGTATACGTCTCACAGACGTCATTATTTTTATTATGACAATATTTTTCAAATAACGCGACGCGCAGCGTTAGTGCCTTTTCACACGTACCGGTTGCCGGGTAGCCGGCGCCGGATAC